>JAAGEH010000109.1:4616835-4678730 GCA_011751065.1 Lasiurus cinereus
AGTCCTCAGCCCAGAACCCAGCAGCTTGCTCTCCTAAGTGATGTGTGTGTGATACTGAAATAACAGGGAGAACAGGGCAGCCACTGGCACCAATAGCCATCCTAACGCTACTCTGGCTGCTCTGAGAGCTCTACGGCCACAATGTGTCCCAGTCACCGCTGGGTCCTCCCTGTCCAACATGCAGGTTCTGGAGCAAGAGTCTCCCCAAAAAGTCCGAACTCCACAGACTCTCTGCCACCCATCCTTAAAGTGCCTAACGCTAAGCCCAATATTCCCACACCCTGTTTTCCAAACAGAAGTGACTCTTAGCAGGCAGAGCGGCGAAGGCTCCAGGACTGTATAGCTGTCCTATTCTTCCCATCCCCCCTCCTTCCAGCTAAAGCTGATGCCCACTGATCTTTATTTTGTTCCTGAGACGTGCACGGGCCAAGGGTCAAGAACAATCTTCCTGAATGGATGGAAGGGGTCATTCAAGTCACTCCACTAATGAGCTTCATCACCAAGAAGAGAGGCCTTCCACCTGGTGATAAGCTTATCCGTGACCTTTAGAAAGAACCAGTCGCAGGAGGCAGCCTGGCTGGGTGTGGCATTCCAGGCGCATCACTGAACTCACAGAACAAACCTCGCTGGGGTGACATGGCCCCGGGCCTCGGTTTCTCCATTTGTAAAATGGAGGTGCTGGCAGCTGGGAGTTGCACAGTACAGAGTGCCAGCCCCTTCGCTGCAATGGCTGCGCCACTCACAGGACGATTGTGAGGGTCAGAATGAGCTAACTTATGGAGGGGTGGTACTCGGTGGCACCCCGGCAGCCAGCTCCCCTCCCCCACAATCTTTGCCTCTTCTCTCAAGAAGTCTGTGTCGCCACTGAGCTCATAATGAGTCAGTCACAGGCGCTGCCCTCACACAGCCCACTTCAGGGGTTTGCAGTCACATCCTGCCTCGCCGAACTCCACATGATTTATTCCACCCCAGGAATGCAGCTCGTTTCCCAGAATTTTGTAAAGAACTTTAAAGACTGTGATTTGCAAGGGGCTCCATTTACAGGCTCAGCTGGAGTGGTGGGAGGAGACCAGCAGCTCAGACCTGTAGGTGGGACCCACACAAAGCTGGGGCTGAGAGAAACCCTCCCCAGAGCATCTCATCCTGGGGGTTTTCTTTTTTATCTCAAGCCTCCAGTAAAAAAAAAAATTAAATTAAAAAGTAAGAACTTTTTATCACAATTATATACAAGCATGTCAAACAAAATAAAATCTACGAATACATCACATGCACGTTGATATTTTCCATTTGAATCTATTTTATTCCATTTCTAAAAATGCTGGCTGCCACCCACTAAATTTCACGACCCACCCATGAGGCTGGGTACATGAGGCTCAGACTGGTCCAGCGCCTCGCCCAAGATCACATCGGGAATTGGCCCAAGCACAAGTTCAAGTCCAAAGCCGAAGTGAGGCTCTGTGGGGAACATGTTCCTCTCCCACTGCACCCACCATTTGATCAGGACCACCTCAAAGAAGCCATGGCAGGTACCCTTACCGCACCCCCTTCCCCCACTCCCCACCCTCCCCCTTAAAAAAGAGAGAGACTCAGAGGTTGGGGGTGGGAGGAATGTGTGAAGCCACCTGCCCGGATATGGCTGAGGAAACATCCTGTGAGCACCTGGAGTGCAGGTGGATGATCACAGGGACAGAAAGAAAGAGCTCAGTTTCCAGAATAACAACAGGTCAAATCTCCAGCCAAAACATCCCCACTCAAAGCGCCAGTCCCAGGCCCGTGCTGAAGAGACACCCAGAAGTGCTCTATTAAATTTAATACAAGGAAGATCAACCGGTGGGTGCAGGGTGAGAAAGGTGACGGGATTAAGCAAAGAAACAGACAACCGTGTGGTGATTGCCAGAGGGAAGGGGGTGGGGGAGGTAGAAGAGGGGAAAGAGGGGGGAAATGCTGATGGAAGGAGCCTTGACTTGGGATGATAAACACAACACAATGTACAGAAGATGTGTTATAGAAGTGTATACCTGAAATCTATCATTTTATTAGCCAATGTCACCCCAATAAGCTCAATTTAAAAAGAGATCAGGTGGGCCCCAGCTGGTTTGGCTCAGTGGATAGAGCATCAGCCTGCGGACTGAAAGGTCCCAGGTTCAATTCTGGCCAAGGGCACATGCCCAGGTTGCAGGCTCCATCCCCAATAAGGGGCGTGCCAGAGGCAGCCAATCAATGATTCTCATCATTGATGTTTCTCTCTCCCTTTCCCTTCCTCTCTGAAATCAATAAAGATATATTTAAAATTTAAAAAAAAAAGATCAGGTGGGAGAAGTAGGCCACTATACAGAGATGAGATTATGGAAGGTGCTCCCACAGTTTTATTTGCCTGGGCAGCATAAGCTACTTGTAATGAACAAACTTTCGTGCCATAATAGCAGGCTGATCTGTTTACCCGCCTCCCCTCAATCCCCACCACACACACACACACACACTCGGTCTATAAACAGGAAACCCAAAGTTCCCATCTCTCTGGATCAGTGATTCCTAATGCTTTCAGCCACCAAGGACTCCTTTGAGGGCTGTGACCCCTTGGCATACCAACTTAGGGAGCTCACAGAGACCCTCAAGTTCAGCCTAAGGGCTTTTAGGAGCCCCTGTTCACGAGCTCACAGGCAAAGGGGCACTGGAGTGGCCTCCTTCCACCAAGGCAACATGAACAAAGACGAGAGGATCCTCTTCCTTCATTTCCTCCAGAGGGTTAAGCAGAATCTCACAAAAGAGGTCTGAGAGCTGCGGTCCGGCCAACCGGCAGTGACTTTGTGTGGGAAGTGGAGGTCACTTCCCCAGGGCAGCTCCGGATCGCCCTGGACTGCGGGAACGAAAAATCCAAAACTGAACGGCGAGCCCTCTCTCCTTCCTCTTCTCCGGTGCCAGGCCTGGGCACACAGGCTCCAGCCAGGGTACAGCCAACTCTCCAGAGAAGCCAGGGTGGACTAGAGGCATTCCAGAGCCGTCAGCCTCCCTGGGGAGAATGACCCCAATACAAGCCACTGAGGGAAAACAAAACCCACTTTTTTCACACTGCATACAAAAATGACACTGCAGTTCCTAGAGCAGGCCGTGGTAGCACCCGGGCCTGAAAAAGCCGGCCGATCCCGCTGCCCTTGAGCAGGTGGGTAGCCTGGCCACAGGGATGACCTCACACATCCTTCACCAGGAACCTGGCCACTGCTATTTGACCACCCACCGAGAACCGCTCCTTTGCCAGACCATAGTCTGGTTCCTAAGGGGCCACGGCTGAAGCTGTAGGTGAGAGGAGGGAGCTGCCAGATTCAGGCAACACCATTCTGTCCTGGGCAGGACCCTCCCCGTCTCCCCAGAATGTGCACACACACAGACATGTGCACATGGACATGTGCACACAGGCACACACCTCAGAGGATGCGAGAGATCAGGCAGACGTGGATGTGAGGGCTGTGATGTCCACCCACCGGTTGAGGGAATCTGGGTGTCATTTAAACGTTCTGAACCTCTTTCTTCATCTGGACAATGGGAATCACCAAGCCCAGCTCGCAGGACCATGCAGGCAACCACTAACACTTAGTTCTGAGTGCTCCGCACCCCAGATCGCCCCAACCCACACAGCGCCCCGGGACATAGGTTCCATTACTATCCTGCTTTGCAGATGCAGTTGAAGCGCAGAATGTTTAAGCGACCTGCTGGCTGTGGGAGTCTGTACGCGAGGTCTCGTCAGGCTCCGGGGTCTGTGTGCCCGTGCACTTGGCCCACAGCCTCGGAGCACATGCAGGGAAACTGCAAACACAGTGCATCCAGCAAGGACCAGCCAGGACAGGTAAGCAGCTGTCAGCCACCAATCAGGAAGGGGAAGGAACCTCAGGTGACACCCCCAGTTTTCCTGTCACCAAACCAAAGCAGTAGCAGCAGTCCTCCTGGCTGATTTCAGCTCCTCGGCAACCAAGTTTGCCCTGCAAAACTCCTTTTAACCTGATTTCTCTAAGATAAGAGTGTGGGCCCTAGCCGGTTTGGCTCAGAGGATAGAGCGTCAGTCAGCCTGCGGACCAGAGGATCCCAGGTTCAAGTCCGATCAAAGGGCATGTACCTTGGTTGCAGGCTCCTCCCCAGCCCAGGCCCTGCTCAGGACATGTGCAGGGGGCATCCATAGCAACCGATGGATGTATTTCTCTCACATCGATATTTTTCTTTCCCCATCTCTTTGAAAATCAATGGAAAAGTGTCCTTGGTCAGGATATTTTTTAAAAAAAGGTAAGAATGTTGGGGTGGGGAGTGTTTATCTCCCGGACCTCTCCCCACTGTCCCCTGTAAATTCCACTTGAGAGCCAGGAATTATTTTTAATTTTTAAAAATGATTTTTAGAGAGAGACATTGATTTGTTATTCCGTGATTTACGCTCCCATTGGTTGATTCTTGTCGGTGCCCTGACCAGGTATCCCACCGGCAACCTGGGCACATTGGGACAATGCTCTACCCAACTGAGCTACCTGGCCGGGGTGAGTCAGGAATTTAACGAGCCCTCCGTCCTCAGGGACTCCTGACCACAACTAATATGGAATGTCCCAGATCCAGGAACTACAAAGGCTGCCTGGTAAGGCCCGGAGTGCTTTGAATCCTGCCCAGAGCCTGATCTCTGCTCAGGTCCAGGAGTATCACATTCTTCAGATTCTTGTCTGGAAGCCAGCAGGGGGGAGGGGACGGAAGAGGGGAGTCCACTATTTCAACCTAAGGATAATTAAAGCGGGGACTTGTTTACTTATAGGAAAAGAAAGCCTCTCTGTAATGCGCCTGCCAAGGTGTGTCGGGCTATGAAGGTCTGCACACAAGGGGCTTTACAACCTGGAAGTGCCCGTGGCCCTGTGTCCTCCCCCTGAGAATATTGCGAGACTCCAGGCTAGTAAGCGACAGGGAGGGGACCTGCCAGGGGTCTTCAGCCTCAGCTTTGGGGGTCTTCAGCCTCAGCCCCTAAGGCCACTGTCCATCCTTTCCTCTCTGAGGGGAGGTTTAACGTGCTGGCCGGAAAGTGTGCAGGACTCAGGCAGGTTTGGAGGAAGGAGCAGACACGATGGGAGGTGAGAGGTCAGTGCGGAGGGAGCCTGCAGACTCCACAGTGCTCAGCATGGAGTGATTAATCCCATAAGGAGGCATTTTTCGTGAGCACTTGGAGCGCCCCAGCCACATCTCCTCCTCGAGCTGGCAAAGGCAGGAATCAGTTGGTGGGCGGCAGGCTGAGAACAGCATGTTGGTGGGCTAGGGAGCTGAGGGGGAAGAGCTCGAGTCCGCTGCGGGCACCAGGCTGACGGGTTTCACACACCAGGCCGCCCACTCCCACCTGCTAAACACTGACGCGTGTAGGATGGAACAGGGAGGGCTGTATTTTACACCTGATGCCATCAGCCAGGGTGGCACTGGGTCCTAACAACCACCGCTCCAAGGCTGTGTGCAAAAGCATGCAGACTGCAGCCCCCAACCTCACAGCCACTGTCCGTAGGATGGGCTGAGTGCGATGAGACAGGCATGGGGAAAACCGGCCTGAAAATCTGAGGATCGGGGGGAATGGAGGATCTGAGATCTCTCACTTGCTGCCGAGGGCTAAGGCACTTAGGTTCTCTGCGCCTCGATTTTCCCAGCTATAAAATGGGAATATTGCCAAAACTGGTTTGGCTCAATGGATAGAGCATCAGCCTGTGGACTGAAAGCTCCCAGGTACGATTCTGGTCAAGGGCATGTACCTTGGTTGCGGGAACATCCCCAGTAGGAGGTGTGCAGGAGGCAGCTGATCGATGTTTCTCTCTCATCGATGTTTCTAACTCTCTATCCCTCTCCCTTCCTCTCTGTAAAAAGTCAATAAAATATATTTTAAAAGAACACACAGATATATTTATAGATAGCCTGGCACTATGCTGGAAAGTTATGTACAAATAAAAGCTAAACTTTATTTTCATGTTTTCCTCATTCCACGGGCAAAGAAAACAGGCACAGAAAGGATGCCTGGCTTAGCCAACCTGAGAGCTGGCAAATGGGCGCACCAGGATTAGGTCAGGGGGTCTGACTGCAGAGCCCCCGCCTATGGACATAAGTACTAGACACACCCACACATCATGGTGGCTAAGCCTCAGGACCCAAAGAAACGCAGCCTGTTCCCAAAGTCACCCCGGACTAAGGGACAGCGCTGATGCTGAACCAGGATCTGCTTGACCCACACTCAGGCATGAATATATTCACCCATTTCTCTGGCATCCAGTAAGTGCCCACCTCGGGCCGGACATGCACAAAGGTCCGAGGGGCACACCTCTAATGAGAGAAGCGAGTGGCACAGGGAGGTGAAGACCTCGTGGCCTGTATGCTGAGCTCTTCCCTGGCCGCCGTCCCGCTCTTTGGCCTGCCACTGGTGTTTTATGTTTATAGTCTGACCAGTTCTCTCCAAGTGTCACCCCTGGCTCATGTAAAAACAGTGTTTGCGGCTCCTCGGAGGGGAGAGCCACCTCCCGGAACACGTGGTCCAAAGAACTGGGTGGGGATGCCCTCACCCCTGTGAGAAAGGCAGAGCCCCTGGGGGGCTGGGAACAGCGGAGGGGGTTGGGAGGAGAGAGGTCCCGGTCCTCCTGTGGGCCCAGTTAGTAAAGCACCCTGACCAGAAGTGGAATTGGGGAGCAGAGAGAAAGAAGGAAAGGGGCAGAAGGAAAAGGTACCAGTGAGGAGCAGAAGGTGACTGACATTGATTGGGTTTTATGAACCATATTTTACAGGTGAGAAAACTGGGGCTCAAAGCAGTTAAATAAATGAGTAAAGTAGACAAGTCCTAGAGGGCTCATCCCTCACACCTCAGGAACCAAAAAAAAAAAAAAAAAAATGATCTTGAATTAGAGGCCTTCACTGACAACACTCTCACTCTCTTCTCCCCTGTTGTGGGGTAAACCGTGTCCCGCCACCCTCAAAAAAAAATTCTTATTTTGATTCCTTAACCCCCAGAATCTCGTTTTTTAAAAGAGGTAATTAAGTTAAAATGAACCATCAGGGTGGGCCCTAATCCAATCCACCTACTGTCCTTATAAAAAGAGGAAATCTGGACATTGGGGGGACAGCTCGGATGTTTGTGCCCAAAGGGAACCCAATGTGAAGAGACAGCAAGAGGGTAGCCATCTGCAAGCCAAAGAGGGAGGCCTCCGAGGAAGCCAGCCCTGCCAGCACCTTGGGCTTGGGCGTCTAGCCTCCAGACGGTGACAAAAGATGTCTGCTGTTGACGTCATCCCGTCTGTGGCACTTTGTACTATGTCCTCACCTGTGCTCGTCAGCATCTACTCAGCATCTACCACCACCCTAAGCTGCCATGGTGAGTTTGCCTGTCTGGCTGGCAGGATGTGAACTACAGAGTTTGGTGGTTTTATTCAGTCGCCTATCCCCCAGCATGTGAGGCCTATTTAACCGACTGCTAAACCAAGTGAAAATGGATTCAAACCCAGCTGCCGCTTCTGAAGTCACCCACTCCCTTCCCACACCCTGCAGCCTCCTTCTGCTTTATCTAATTTTCTGGTCCTTGCACCCATCTTTCCCTCCTCCAATATTACATCTGGTCAATAATTACAAACAGTATAAACTCAAAGATAATCTCCAGCCTGTAATCAGCACCAAGTAATAGTGTCAACAAGGTGACAGGAAATAAAGAAGGAAGAGATGCACAAAGGCCCTCGCCTCCTCCACCAGGGAACATCGACCAAGTGCCGAAACCCCGAGGTTAGGTTTCGCCTTATTGCTGCTTCCGAGTCAATATGGGAACATGAAGTTAGGTGAAGGTGCAGGGTTTGCTTTGGGTTTTATTCGTGTGTGCTGAAAGGGGCATTGAGGAACAGACTCTCCGAGTCAAACCTCAAACCGGAGCGGCCGGGTACCGAGCCAATCCCCACTGCAGGCTGGAACGGGGACTCAGAGGCTGGCAAACCTGAAACACAAACAAGGCTGTGGAAAGTGTCCCAGTGACCGTGTCTGGGGCCGCCCCCGCCCTCTCATTCCCTAGGTGGGTGGGTGGGTGGGTGACAGTAAGTCTGTGGCTCCTTTCAGAACAAGTGACTTCGCTCCTGCTCTCCAGGAACACAGTGCAGCACTGGTCAGGCTCCCTGGGGTCAGGAGCTGGGGAAACAGGGACAATGGGGGGCTGGCAAAAGGAAAGGATACCGGCAAGGAAGCCATATATCTGGAAGGAAAGAAAATTCCAGAGCAAAGACGTTGCATTCCAGTTTCTAGACCCTGACCACCCATCCTCTCCCGGCATGCACTGCCCAGCCCACCCCAGTAACTCCCTTACTTTTGTTAACATCTATCTGTTCAAAAGTAGCCACTGGGATTCTGCAACTTCCTCTTTGCAACAAAACTAAACTGTTGCAACTTATTGCTACAGTCCAGGGAGTGGGAGCCACAGCACCGCCTAAGTGGCCTCCCAGTAGCTTTTGGGCATTTTGGAGAACACCCCACCCCACCTCACCCCCTGCTACCCCACCCTCATGCCCATGGCCACTGAGGGGTCCCTCTCAGTAGGGCCAGGGGCTATTTCCCCTCCCTGCCCCCTGACCTCCTCCCAGCTGTCTTTTATGGCCCAGGGCAGTACACGGACCACTCAGGGAGGGGCAGCTGGTTGAAGATCTTCCTCCAATGAGCCCAGAAAGATCTCCCAGGTCAATGTTCCTAAGCTTTCTCGCTACAAATGACCAAGTGGTTTTACCTGTTTTCCGTCTACTCAGACTGGGCATCTGAGCTACCACTTTCTCCTGAGCTCGCCTTTATCCCCACCCATAACACCGGAGTGAAGTGGTTTTTCCCAGGGCCTAGACCATAAACCCCTGAGGGCAGGGCCTGTAATGTCTCATTCATCTACATCCTAACCACCTAGCAGTTTCTGCCCTCGAACAAATGCTCAGGATCTATTTGCTGAATGAATGAGTTTCCTAAACAGCCAATAAAACCCAATAAACTTTCTGGCAATGTCATGTTTCTTCTCCTCCAATAAAATAATAATTGTGGCAATATGGTCAGAAAGCCCAGAAAGATGCAAACGGTGGATGGGGTGAGGGCACATCTTCCCACCAGCTTGGTTATTATTGTTGGAGGTATACACAATGCCCCCTTTTTAAAACTCTAAGGAGGGAACTGATTCGGGTAACAATTAGGTCTCTCTCCACACTCCATGATAATCTCCCCCAATTCCTTCATGCTGACCACATACCCAGAGGGCACAGGCAGAACTCCCAGCAGCCACTCAGGGGTTAAGGACCTGGGAGTGGAATCGCGCACTCCCACATTTCCCAGGAAATGGGCAGGGGAAAGGAGGCCTTAATGAGCCCTCTGAGCTCTGTAAAGACTGGGAGAAAGGACTGGGCCTGGAGCTCCTGAGAAGAGGAAATCTTTTCGCAGCCCCAGTGACTCAGAGGGCCTTGGCCATCTGAATCACCCCTGAACAAAGCACCGCCAGGGTCTGAGCCACTGAACACGGTCCCAGTCCTGCTCCCTGAACATACTGTGCCACGTCCCTAGTTTGCAATCAGCTCAGGTGCCACCTCCTCCAGGAAGCCTTCCTTCTCTGACCCTCCTGAGCCTCTCTCCCCTAGCTGGCAGGACATCATCCGCTCCTGGAAACTGCTTCCTTCTCCTCCACGTGCCCAGCATCCAGCCCAGTGCCTAGCATAGAAGAACTCTGTTCATCTGTCCACCATCATTACTGAATCATGGTGGACAGATGAACAAATGAAGAAAGGAAGGAATGCCAGACTGTTGGATGCAAGTGGGCTGAGGTCAAGAAGACCCCAATGGGCAAGAGGATGGCAGGCCCGCTGGCCGGCTGGCTCCCTGGTGAAGACTGCCAGGCCTGGCCACCAGCAGGAGGCACAGCAGCCAGGATTTACGCTGCCCGGCAGCTGTCTTTTCACCTGCCCTCCCTTAGGATCAGCCGCACACATTTGAAAAATGACCAGTTGAGGTTAAAGGTGAAGTCTGTAGCCAAGGCAACACTATCAAACTGGCAACCTCTCTGCGTAGCCAACTGCACTATAGGAATGGGAGGTCTCATTCTGCCACGGCCCAAAGTCTGCTCTTTTGCTAATTCCCGGTCACTGGTGAGGGAGGAGGCGCGAGGGACCAGCCCATCCCCTCACTGTCAAGCCCAGGAGTGAAGGGCATCTCTAAGGTCACCCTGGGGTCTAGAGTCACAGCACCCATGTTTGAAGCCCTGCTCAGTGTTCTCATCTATAAAATGGGGATACTTCCCTACCTCATGAGAATGAGGCAAGAAATGAGATAATTCATGTAAAAGCACCAGCACAGTGCTCAATAAAATTTAACTATTATGATTACGATTACTATTATTAGCAGAGCTGGGAGGACTAGAACCCGGACATCCTGATCCCCTGGCCAGTGCCCTTCCACCAGAGCCTCTTCCTTCCCCGCCCACCATCCCCATCTCCCTCCACCTTCCAGGCAATTCTAGCCTCCAGGAAGCTCGCTCAAAGGCTCAGAAATCCCCCGCCGCTCAGTGTAATGTGGCCTGTCTCATGTGGCAAATCTCTCCCAGGGTCCCTACCCATGATTAGAGGGGGGCGCTCCTGAGGACAAGGAGGCGCTCTCTGCCCTCCAGCCCCCCCTGAAGCCCCAGTAAGCCTGGCACAGTACAGGCCAGGGCACCGTGCAGGGGCCCAAGGAGCCTCGGTTATTGACTTGGCAAAAAAATTGGAGGTCAATACTCTCCTACCCAATAGTTGGCTCTTAAATATTAAAAAATGGTCCTCCAAGTCAAAACACTCTACTGATCAAACCTTTTAAACAGCTCCCTGCCACCACCTTTCTCGCCCCAGAGATTTCCAGACAAGTAAGTACCTTGCATCCCAATTTTGTAAAATGGAGAGATCACGACTAAATGGCACTCTAAAGCTTGGGCTGCCTGGGCCTCCGTGTGCCCTGACTTACGGGCAAAGGTACCAGTGAGACTTAACCTGCACTCCCACAGAAGGACCGGGGCTGACTCCGAGCCAGGCACGGGCAAGAACCTGGGATCCAGAGGGGGAGAGAGCCCGCCTCTGGCCTGCAGGCTTTCTTCACAGTCCAGTGGGTTCTAAAATCCTCTTCCCCTTCCAGCCCGGTTAGATGAAGTCACCCCGACTGTTCCAAATGCCTGACTTTATGTTTATCAGACAGGAAGCTGCCTTCTCCAGCCCAGTGACTTAAGGCAAAACACAGGAAACACGGCGGCTTTTGAACACAGACAACTCTAAATAAAGGTAGTGCTGGGTCAGAAGCTTTTTGAAACTGCTGAAAGCCAGCTCAGAACCAGCGCAGGCGGAACACGTTGCATGGTATCGTGTGGTCCGAAGGCGAAGGTTGCATGCCGGCCTTGAAACCTCAGCGTCCAGCCCAGGAAATCTTCTGGCAGGTTCCTCGGTGATCTTCGCCACCAGGCTTGTTAGATAGATTTAAAATCTTTCCAACCTGAACATGTCTTTTCTTCCATCTGATGACGTTGGTGATAACATGAGAAAAAGGAGGAAGAAGGGGAGAGGGAAAAGCACCCCATCACTTAACACGCATTTCTAGGTTAACTACCACAAGCCTAAAAAGGCAGGAATCTCCAGGGTGCGGATAAGCAAACGGAGGCTCCAGGATAACAGTTAGGAGACAAGGTGGCGGGCTAGTCCTTCTTCCATTTGACCTCAAAGCCCTTGTTTTGGTCCCTCTACTGCAGGTTTCATGCTGCAAATACAACAAATCGATCAGCCAAGACACTGAATTACCTCAAATGACTAGAAATGAGGCCTGGCTGAGGAACCCTGGAACGCCAGTGTCTCTCGGAAGGGCCCACCCTGCTTGCCTGGCACGACCCCATGTGCAATATTGATTTTTGAGCTGTGGGAACTTTCAGCCTCAGCGGCCTGTCCAACTGGAAGAAGTTCAGAGAAACCCGAGAAACACCTCCCACCCTATTTCTTAGCGCTGGTGCCCACCCCCAGAAAAAGGAAAAAGATGAAGGGTGGGGAAGAATAGACTCTTGAGGAAAGATTAAAGGAGCTAAGTATGTGTTGCTTGGCTAAACAGCGCATAAAAGGGATGATAACAGTTCAAAACCCTTTTAAACGAGGCCACATCGTTTGGAGAGACAGGCACTGGGGGCGAGTGAAGCCAGGGGCCAGAGCTGTCTTCTACCAACTTGCAGACAGATGAGCTCGGGCAAACCCCTCCTTCTGGAATGAAGGGAGAAAAATTACACTGTCCTTAATATCCCTTCCAGCCCGGGCAGTCTCTCCTTCTCGGTAAATTCAATAGGGAGAGTTTATTGTTCTGTTGATTTTTCTCTTAAGCATTAGAGTTAAGAACGAAAGGAAAAGAACCCTAGGGTACAAGTTCCCAAACAGTAAAGAAATGTCCACGGAAGGGAGGGGGGACCTCCTCAGAGGCGCCTTGTTCCTCGGGGGAGCACTGTAAGGCCCTAAGGACCCCTGAGAGGCACGGAAGCGAAGACTGGAGGGTGAGGGAAGATCAGCTCCACCTTCAACTTCTCCAGGGGCCCAGCCCAACCTGCCCAGGCAGGAAGCCACACCCTTCGGTGGCAAGTTCCAGAAGGCCTTGCAAGGCTCCCTCCAGCCTCAGCAGGAAGGTTCCTGGGTTCAGCAACCGAGCTGAAGAAGAAGGAGCCTACAGAAGGGGCCACTGTGAGACCTGGAGGGTCGAGCTGGGCAGAAGCTCCGAAGAAGGCCTTGACCTCAGCCAAAGGCCATCTAGAGCCTTTTCTGGGCCCACCAGCCCAGAGGCCAGGATGTTGTGTCCCATCCCGTTCTGGGTGCTGAATCACCTCGGGCCTGAGAAACGAGTCAGCAGAATGGGGGCCTGAGAAATTCCAACGGAGCAGCCAGCCTAAGTTACTTTTTAAAGAGACGTGCATCAGACACAGAGGGCAGCTCCCCTCCTGCCTCCCAAAGATCTGGTACCATCGAAGCAGGAGAGCAGGTGGGGGCAGGGGGCTGGCAGGCCAGGGGATCTGGCAGGCCAGCATCCAGCCTGCGAGCCCATGTGGTGGCAGGCCCATTTTAGACCTAGGCTCATTCCGTGCACTCATGGGTGACTCATGCCATCCCTCCCGGAGGCCAGAGGCTGCCTGGCAGGGGCACAGGCCTGGCAGAGACCCTGAAGGGGTCTTCCTCTGCCTGTGCCGCAGAAAAGAGCTAACTCAGCAGCAAGCAGAGCTGGCAGCTTCTCCGGTACCCACACCATGCAAGATGAAGATGGGCTTCCTGAAGAAGGGCATGAGAGTCCTCCAAGTCAAAACACTCTTCTGATCACATTTTTTTTTCAAGATTTTGGGCCTTTCCACTGTTAATACATAAGAACCACAGGCCAGATGTCTAAGGGACAACGGGATGGATTGGGAAGGGGCACACTAGTGGTTGAAATGACCTTAAGGTTAGAGGACCCAAGAGAATAAAGGCCTGGTATAGACTTCTGGTCAGGTAGACTCCCCAGGAAAGGACTCTGGGTAATTTGGAGCCAGGGGAACTGTGGGAAACCTGGCAAAAGGTTATCCTGAAATACTTTCCACACACATACAGCGAAGAAAAGCAATCATCTACCATTTTCCAGACTATGAGGGAGTGGATCAGCGTAGACATTTCTTAAGGGTTACTCTGGTGATAATATGACATCATGGAGAAGAAATCAGTAACCAAAATGTTCCAGTCACAAGAGCAAGTCAGTCCATTTTTAAAACCTTTCCTCCTTCCTTTGCACACAGTAGGCACTCAATAGGAAACTTGGAATCTAGAGCAACGCATTTTAACACCTGGCCAGTTAAGATTGCCCAGCAGACCCTCTTATTTTTATAGGTAATAAAAATAAGAAAAACTTTAAGTTTTTTATGATTTAAGGGCAATACATATAAAAAGGCATTTAGTGAAAAATAAAGCTCACCCCCCCCACCCTCGCCCCCATTCTTGCTTCCTGGGCCCTTTCAAGAGGCAACCACTATTACCAGCATCTCAGTATCTTTTCAGGCACAGAGCCAAGGTGACATGGCATATTTCACACAAAGGGACCACCATCTATATATACTACTTCCCATCTAGTTTCTTCCACTTACAACATGTTCCGCAGAGCATGACCTAGCAGTACATTTAGATCGGCCTCTTTTTTCACCGGGCTGTGAGGACGGCCCCTGGACAGCTGTGCCTGATTTATTTGCCCTTTCGGATGGACAGTGAGCTTGTTTCCTGTCTTTGTCTATGACAATGCTGCAAACAATATCCTCAACATTTCCTTTTGCACATTTGACTTGGTCTGAGGGGTGCATTCCTAGAATTCAGACAGAAGGACTATGCTTTGACAAATATTGCCACCAAACTACCTTCAAAAAGGAGAACTGTGCCTAGCCAGTTTGGCTCAGTGGATAGAGAGTCGGCCCGCTGACTGAAGGGTCCTGGGTTCAAACCCCATCAAGGGCATGTACCTGGGTTGCAGGCTCAGGCACTGTCGGGGCACATGCAGGAAGCAACCAATCAGTGTGTCTTTCTCACCTTGATGTTTCTCTCTCTCCCCCTGCCCTTCCATTCTCTCTGAAAGTCAATGGAGAAATATCCTTGGGTGAGGATTTAAAAAAAAGAGAGAGAGAGAGAGTTGTTACAACTCACAGGCCCATCAATAGGGCAGGAGAGTACCTAAGAAACTGGGGCATATTGGAGAGATTAAAATGACTGAATTGGTCCATTTTCCCCGCCCTCTCGTGGATAATTAGTGGGCTCATAAACTGGTGTGATGTCTTTGTAGGCAATAATGGCATTTTCTACCAAGATCAAATGTTCCCTCAACTAGAGCTAGAAGCCAGACATTCAAGGCTCTTGCCATGCTACCCCTAGAGCAGTGGTCGGCAAACTGCGGCTCAAGAGCCATAGTTTGCCGCTCTGTTGAGTAATGAGTTTGCCGACCGCTGTCCTAGGGCACTGGAAACCATGTTTCAGGACTAAAACTTGCAGTTAGTGTGCGCACCTCCTACCCAGGCCGGGGCCCAGAAATGAGGCTGCTCAGCACAAGCTCATCACGTGCAGCCACAGCCATCAGCGGGTGGCCCAGCACCCCGAGTGCTGCACACACCCAGGCCCAGGCACCAGCACACACCTGCCGGGGAGTAGAAGGGGCGCTGAGCCAGAAGCCAGGAAAACCATCTTCCCCTTCTCTTCTGTTCCTTCCCTGACAACCCAGGGAATGAAGCCGGAACATTTGCGTATTTTCTTAAAATTTACATCGCCACCCTCAGTATCTTACCTAGGCCCTTTCAGTACCTTTACCCTTTGAGTTGTCACATCTCGCCCTGTGGGGAGCTGGCCTAACTCCCACAAGGGTGGTGAGACCTGCCTAAGGTCATACAGCTGGTAGTGCAGGGTCAGGACCGGAGTTCTGAAGCTCACAATCCCACAACCCCCGGCGCTAAGAATGGGATTCTGTAAGTCACCACTTCCCGGTGGGGGGGCAGCCAGGGCTCCCCTCAGTCACTGGAGGACCTGAGCCCACAGGCTCAGTGCACCAAGGGTTAAGGCCGAGGCAGTGACTCTCTGGGGCTGCACAAAGAGAAAATGCACTTCCTGCCCCTGCGGCAGAGATGCTCTTGAATGCTCAGCAAATTAGACGTTTGTTTAATTAAGAGGACACACAGATTTTGTTATTCTAAATATTTCTGGAACATGATGCTTGGGAGGAAGCTGTTAAGGCTTAGATTTCTTTTTTTTTTCCTTTTTTCTTTTTTTCCTTTGCTCTGGGTTTCTCTTTCTCCCCCCAAAGAGAAGCACAAGGCCCGCCTCTGAGGAAAACAACAGCCAACCCCTCCTCTCCTTTTGAAATAAAGATGTCAAGCTGGTAAGGGCTGTCTTAAGTACTTTACTGAAGGATTAGCTACAAGAGGAAGTGAAGAAAGCACAGCTATAGCCTGGTCTCTAGCCATACCCTACCAGGGCTACACAACAATGCTGCATTTTTTTCCTGCGCTTTTTTTTCCTTTTAAAAAGCTAACAGATCCTTGTTTTGTTTTTTCTGGATCAAGAACAGGCGAAAGGCAGGCTGTGATTAACATGCATCCTTCATCCTGCAAGAGAGAAGTTGTCCCATCTCCAACCCCCTGGCTGAAAAAGTTTCAAAACAAAAAGCCAGAATGCCAGGGCCCTGACCCTCTCTCTCCTCTCTCCCCTCATGTGCCCCCCAGACCAGCAGCCACAGAAGGCACCTCTCGGGCGGCCCTTCCCCAAGCAGAGCCTGCCAATCTGGGCACCTGGATCTGCCAGCACCTGGATCTGCCCACGGGCACTGCCAGGACTTGCTGAGTGCGAAGAGTAGAGCTCTTTGGTGTCACCCCACAGCCATCTGGGGGGCACAGCAGCTCTCAAATTACACTGAGCAATCTCTTGACGCTTTTAATTACCCCTCAATTACCCACTAAACGAGTCCTCGCTTTCCAACACCCAGTGCTTGCCCTGTTTGCAGACTGGGCAATGTGCTCCTTCCTCCTTCCTCGAGGCCAGGAGGCCGCTTCCCTCCTGGCCTCAGACAGAAGTGACCCCCTTTTGGAATTCCTCGAGTCCTTTGTCTCTGGCATGCTTGGGACACTCATCAGAGGCCGCCTTTGTATTTCAGTCACTGGGCCACTATTTCCCCTGGAGGGCTGCGAACTCCTCAACAGCAGAGGCCTCTGGGTCTCTCTCCCAGGAGGGGGGCTGGCTCCTTTCTCCGGATCCCCATGACTCACTGGACCTTTCCGGGGTCTCTTGTCATCTTCGCCTCACATTATCGAGTCATCTACAAATCTGTCTCGGCTCTCCCCTCATTGCCCAAGGGCAGGGACCAGGTCTTACTCAACCTCACACCCCCTTTAGCACCTGGCAGAATCCCTGGCACAGAGAAGCCAGTTAAATATTTGCTCAATTACACATCTATGAACCCTTCCCCTCACCCCCCCCCCCGCAGCCTTGTATATAAACTAACCAATATGAGTCGAGTGATCGTCTAAATAAGCCTTAAAGCAGCCTCTCTTCCTACCAAAAATAAAAATTTAAAAAAAAAAAAGAATAACCAGGTGAGCGATCAGGAGGGGCTCACACAGTGGAAACGGCCACAGTGTTGCAGGAAGGCGCTAAGGCTCTCTCCCCGCTCCCAGTTACTCAACAGTTACTTTGAAATGCCGTCAAACCCAGAACAGAGTGCACTGGACCGCGAAGGGGCTGGGCCCCTCCATGGCCCAGCAGCAGAAGCGGCCTGTGTCCCAGACCTGGGACTGCCCAGGAGCCTTTCTCCAGGCACCTGGTTGCTGGGTGGTGGGGGGGGCCGCCGCCACCACCACCTCAAGACAACCGGCAACCCTGTCCTGGAGGGCCCTCCGTTTGGAGGGACGGAAGATGGGTGCAGTCCTGCTCTGGGGCGTGGCCCCGGGACGCGATGGGGTGAGGACCCCTCCCTGCACGGGAAAGTAGAGGCTGGGGGGTGTAAAAACCCCAGATCTGGCCCAAACCGGAACGATGCCATCGCCCGGGCCCCGTCAGTCCTCAAGGCACAGCATGCAGCTCCCCTCCACCCCCACCCCCACCCCGGCCCCGGCCCCGGCCCCGGCCCCGCCCGGGTGGGGCGGCCCCAGGTGCGGCGGCATCAGGTGCATGCCTGGGAGGCACAGATGGCTGCGGGCCGTCCCGGGCCTCTTCCTCCCGGAGAAGCAAGCGGTCAGAAGCCAAAGGATTGGGGGGGGAGCTGCGGGGGAGCTGCGGGGGAGCCGGGGGACACTTTCCCGTCCGGCCGCCCGGCGCCCGCCGGGTCCTCCTGCTGCTCCAGGCGCCCGGCGCCCCGCTCCCCGCGCCCCGCGCTGCCCGGCCGCCGCTCGCAGCCGCGCCAACGAGGAAGTGGGAGGCAGCGGGCGGAAACCGCGCCGGGCGCAATGTCCGCGGCGCGGCCGCGCGGCTCTGACTCCGGAAGGAGGACGCCCTGACAGCTGCCAAACGGTCCCCGCCGGCCCGTTACCTCCGCCTCGAAAAGGCCCGAGGAGCTCCCGCCGGGGCCGCAGCCCCGGGCCCACCACCACCCACCACCCCCACCACCCCGCCCCGCCCCGCGCGCGCGGGGGTGCCCGGGCCAGCGGCTCCCCGGAAGCGGTTACAAAGTTTGCCCAACTTGGGCGCTGGGCGCGGCGAGGTCGAGGCTCCCCGGTGCCCGGCCAGGCGGGGCGGGGTGGGGCGGGGCGGGGTGGGGGGGCCGGAGGAGATGAAGGGTTTCCGGGGAGCGCGGGCCCCCGACGCCGCCCTGCGCTCCCGGCGGCCAGCGGCGCCTCCCCGAGCCTCGCGCCACGCTCCCGCCGCCGCCCCCCGCCCCCCGCCCGCAGGGAAGGATGCGGTGCTCGCACCCGCCCGCGCCGGGGCCGAGAACCACACGTCGGCCCGCCGGCCCGACGCCTGCGCCCCGTCACCGCCGTCCGCGCCCGCCCGCCCGCCCGCCCGCCCGCCCGCCCGGGGCGGGACCGCCCGGCGGGGCTCGCTCACCTGGACCTGGATCGGCCCCGGGGAACAGGCGCTTGCTTCTCCCGAAAAGGCTTGCTCGAGCGCTCGGGCGACGGCGGGGGGGGGCGAGCGCGCGAGGCGGGAGCTGCGGCAGGTCAGCCCGGCTCTGCTTCCGTGCGCTGCCCAGGAACCGCGGTGCTCTGCGCGCCTCACCGCACCCGGTCGGCTCCTCGCCGCCTTCCCGCCCCGCCCTTGCCGCCGCCCGCCCATTCCCTCGCCCGGCGCCGGCTCGGAGGCGGAGCCCCGAGGAACGACCCCGCCCTCCGGACGGTCTCACCCACTCCGACCCCTACTCCGACCTTGATGGACAGGCGCCTCAGCCTATGAGAATGGAGAGGGGCGGTGCCTGTGGTTCCAGAGGGGTGGGGACTCCTCCGCTCCAACCTCTAGCTTCCTAGGCGGGAGCTCCGCCTCCTAGGGCGGGTTCAACGGGCAGCCAGGTTCCAGGGGAAGATTGACAGAGAGAGCGTCCAATCAGGAGGAGGAGGAGGAGGCCCTCCATCCTGGGCTGGGGTGTGGGTGTCCTGCCTGGGCGGGGGCGAGGTCGGGCGGGAGCGGACGGGGAAGGTCCAGGATTCTGACACCCCGCCCCGTGAGCACTTTTCCCTGTCCCATGTCATCCTAGCCGAAGAACAGACATTAAGTACCATATATGGGAAAAGTGCTATTTTACAGAATTATGATGGCCTGTGGAGCGCACAGGGACTCGGCCCCGGATGCCTTGCGGGCGCCCAGAGTTCGGTGTTCGATTCCTAACGCTCTCTCCATAGTCTGGGCTCGCTGGCCTGCCTTCTTTTTGGTTTTCCACTGCCTGGAATGCCCTTCCAAGCCTTTCTGTACCTCCACGTGTCAATCACGCACTTCCCTTTTTAAGGAATTCGGTGCAAAATATTTTCTTGGGTTTTTTTTTGTTGGTTTTTTAAGTAGGCAAAGAGCACTTGGCCAATACAAGAAGATTTTTTTTTTAATTTTTAAAAGAATGTTTATACTTATCTTTTAATCCATCTAGAATTTATGTTGATTTTGGAGGAAGAAATCTAATATAATTTTTGTAATGGCCAGTTGTCCACATACCATTTTCTCCACTGATTTTAGGTACCACCTTCATCACCTATGGAACTTTTTTATACACTGAGTGGCCAGATTATTATGATCTCTGAACGCATAATAATCTGGCCACTCAGTGTATATCCTATGTAATAAAAGGCTAATATGCAAATTGTCCCCTCTCCCAGGAGTTTGACCAGCAGATGGGTTGGCCAACCGCCCATGTCAACCTGGCAGGACCCCACCCATGCATGAATTTATGCACTGGGCTATGGGGCCTCTAAAAAAATAGATAGATAGATAGATATAGATATAGATAGATATATAATTAACACACACACACATACTCTGAGTGTCTGGATTATTATGCATTCAGAGATTATAATAATCTGGCCACTCAGTATATGTTTGGATCTGTTTCTGAGTTGTATATCCATTCATCTTCCTGTGTGTTCCTGTGCCAGTTCCACAATATTTTAATGAAGGTAGCTTTCTAATACATTTTATATCCAAGAGGGCAAATTTCTCATTATTCTTTCCTTTTGTAATTTTCATTCTATCACGACTAAGCTATTCTTCCAAATGAACTTCAGAAAAAGTTCATGATCTAAAGGCAAAAGAGTCCTGGCCGGATAGCTCAGTTGGTTACAACGTCCTTGTTTCAATACATCAAAGTTTCGGGTTTATTGCTAGTCAGGGCACATACAAGAATCAACCAATGAATGCATAAATAAATGGAACAAGAAATTAATGTTTCTCTCTCTCCTCTCCCCATTTTCTCTCTCTTCCTTCCCCTTTCTCTAAAGTTAATCAATCATTTTTTTTAAAAAGAATGTGATTGTGGGAACTTCTGTTTTTTAAAAAATTGGAGAAGTACTAGTATACAGATACGGGTTTAAAAGTTGTTTGCAACATTGTTTCTATTCATTCAATATTGTAAATAAATGTACAATATAATGACTCAATTAAAATTTTTTGATACATCCAATGTTGAAAGTCATTAAAATGTTACATAGAAAAAAATGTTACATAGATTTTGTATTTACTAATTTAAAATATATTAAGTGAAGAAAGCACTTAGAATGCTGTTGTAGCAGGATTTTATTTTTATGCAGTGTGTATCTGTGTCTGTCTGTGTGTGTGTGTGTGTGTGTGTGTGTGTGTGTGTCTGAGGGAGGGGGAATGAGGTTTAACAGCATTATCTTAAAGTATAAAATAGAGGTTATGTCTTGGTAGATTATTGTGGTTGATTTTTTTCCTTTGATTATCTGTATTTCTAACATAAATCTCTTGGATAATTTTTCCAAAATGGAAGAAAAATACTCACTTTGATGTCACCTCCTGTACAATCTCTTCCCTGACCCTGTAGGCCAGTTAGGTGCCCCCTCTCTGTGCTTTATTTGTCTCTGTGGACCCAGAACTAACACAAGGCTTAGCATAAAATGGTCCTTAGTGAATGCTGGAGCAGGACTCAGAGAGCACCTGTTTCCTTATCTTTTTTATTTATTTTTTAATTGATGTTATAGAAAGAGAGGGAGGGAGAGAGAAAAAAAGAAATATCGAGTTCTTCCACTTATTTATACGCTCATTGGTTGCTTCTTGTATGTTCCCTGTCTGGTGATCAAACCCACAAACTTAGCGCATCAGGATGATGCTGTTACCAGTCGAGCCACGGGGGCCAGGACTGTTCCCCTAACTTTAAAGGTTGGTAAAATCACAGGCCTCGCCCAGCCCTCAGGAATGTTAGGAGGAATGGAGGATCTGAAAGCAGTGTACACTACAACAGAGCAATATCTTTTTAAAAAAATTTTTTTAATTGACTTTTTACAGAGAGGAAGGGAGAGAGATAGAGAGTTAGAAACATCGATGAGAGAGAAACATCTATCAGCTGCCTTCTGCACACCCCCTACTGGAGATGTGCCCACAACCAAGGTACATGCCCTTGACCGGAATCGAACCTGGGACCTTTCAGTCTGCAGACTGATGCTCAATCCACTGAGCCAAACTGGTTTCGGCAGAGAGCAATATCTTGTTGCTGCTGCTGTTGCTACTCAGCAGAGCATTATTGATAACGGTCATTTCCATTTCCTCGTGGCCCCGGCCTCCTAGCACCACCTCTCCTGGGAATACAGGAGATGGAAGTCCTTTGTTGGCCAGACCCTGAATTCCCTTCTCCCCATCCACTAGCCAAGATGCGCCCTAACTCCAACAGCCTTGCCACAGGCTGCCCAGCCTCACCCTGCCCTTCTCCCGAGAACCTACACCCTTGATAGTATCTATTTTTATAATAGTAAAATATATATTTTTAAATCTATTTTGTTTATGTGTTAAAATAATGTTATGGTTGATGAAGAAAACACTAAAAAGAACGAAAAGGTTATCGCCCATAACCTTATCACCACAGTACAGAAACTATTAATAAACCTTGTTATTTTCTTCAAATCTTTATATACACACATATTTTAAAATAAAATTGAGAGATCCGCATATAGACGATCAGCTGATTTATTACAAAGGTGCCACCTCAAATAAGTAAAGAAAAGATGGTATTTTTAATAAATGGAGGAGGTTAGCAATTAGGGTTAGGGATACATACACATGTGGAAATAGTTGACTCCTACCCTCACACCATTGACAAAAATAGTTTAGGCTGGATCAGAGACATAAATGTGGAAAGCAAACAATGAAACTTTTAGAAGAAAGCATAGGAGAATATGTTCACGAACTTGAAGTAAATAAAAAAAAATTCTTAAACATAACCCAAAAAGTAGAAATCATAAAAGAAGGTTGTTAAATTGGACTTTACTAAAATTAAGAATTCCTTTTCATCAAAAGACACATATAAGCAAGTGGAAAATCAAACCACAGACTGGGAGAAAATATTGGCAAAACGTAAATATAACAAAAGACATGCATCCAGAATGTATCAAGAACATTGAATATACATGTATACCAGCAATTCTACCAGTGAGTAATAACAGACATATGTCAAAATGTTCATAGCGGCTTAATATGACCAAAAATCAGGAGGAAAAAAGTCTGTGAGTGGTAAAATGGTTATATTGATTATGTCCATACTATTGATTCCTACACAGAAATACAAAGACCTAGTGGTCCTAGTTCAAATGTCCATGAACTGCTGAATAGATAAACAAAAGGTGACAAATCCATACAGTAGAATATTATCCCGCAATAAAAAGGAACAAATTACGGATACAGACTATAACATGGATGATCTTTAAAAACACTATGCTAAGTGAAAGGAGCCAGTCAGAAAACGCCACACACTATATAATTTTATGGATATAAAATGTCCAAAACTGATGAACAAAAATAGATCCAGAGACACAGAAGCATGGAACAGACTGCCAAACCTCAGAGGGAAGGCAGGGGAAGATGGGGGGTTGGGAGGGAGGGAGAAGAGGTCAACCAATAAACTCGTATGCATGTATGCATGACCCATGGACACAGACAATAGGGTGGTGAAGGCTTGGGGTGGGGAGCAGGATGGGAAAAATCAATGGGAAAAAGGGGGGACATATGTAATATTTGCAACAACAATGATTAAAAAAAGAAGAAATGTCCAGAATAGGTAAAATCTATAGAGACAGAACATAGCTCTGTGGTTTTCAGAGGCTGGGAGAGAAGAGGATGGGAAGTTACTGCTAATGAGTACGAGGAGTATTTCTGAGGCAATGCAAGTGTTCTGAAATTAGATCGTGGGGATGATTACACAATTCTGGGACTGTACTTTTCAAACCACGAATTACATATTTTAAAAATGATGAACTTTATGGTAGGTGACTTACTTCTCAAATTCGTGCACTGGGGCGGAGGGGGGGGCAGGGGGATCCCCCAGCCTGGCCTGTGCCCTGTCACAGCTTGGGAGCCCTGTGATTGATCGCCCCAAAGAGATAGATCCCGCCCACCCATCCAGGGCTCCTGGATGGATTGCCCCAAAGAGGTAGGCTGTAGCTGCAGACCCCCAGTCCTCCATGCTGCATGGGGACCCGTCAGCCTCCTCCTCCCCCACGTCACATGGAGCTGAGGGCCCCCCAGGCCTGGCCATGTGTGGAGCTGGGAGGAAGCAGGACTCCCAGGTAGGCTCCGTCAGAGGTAAGCCCACCCCTCCAATCCTGCGCATATCCCTGTGCGCACAGCCATCTTGTGACAGCATGAGGGCATCAGGGTGATGGCTTGATGGCATGAGGACCACCTAGGCCTTTATTGGTAAGATAAAACTGTTTCTAAAGCTACCTTTTAACGGATGAATCTCAAAAATATTGAAAGTTGAGTGAAAGAATTTAGATACCAAAGAGAGAGAGAGAGAGAGAGAGAGAGAGAGAGAGAGAGATGCTGTATGGTTCCATCTGATATGAAGTTCTAGAACAGACAAAACCAATCTTGTAGGGAGTGGCTATCGGGTCAATCTCTAGTGACAGAAGCCAGGATGGGGTACCTTTGAAGAGAGTTAGTGATCAGGAAGGAACCTAAGGGAGCCTACTGGAGCATTACAATGCTCTCTGTCTTGAACTGGCTGGTGGTCACAGTGGGTCGACATGTATGTCAGACTCATTGATTTGTACACTTAAGATTTGTGTTCTCTACCGACTGTAAGTTATGTGTCAATTAAAAAAGGGAAGTAATACAATTGGAGTAAAATGTAAACTACTGGGAAGATAAATAAAAGCTATATGGAATTCCTTTGCACTAATCTTGCAATTTTCTATACGTTGGTAATTATATAAAATTAAAAGTTATGCCCTAGCTGATTTGGCTCAGTGGATAGAACATTGGCCTGTGTACTGAAAGGTCCCAGGTTTGATTCCAGTCAAGGGCACATGCCTGGGTTGTGGGCTCAGTCCCCAGTGGGGGACTTGCAGGAGGCAGCAGATCCATGATTCTCTCTCATCATGGATGTTTCTCTCTCTCTCTCCCCCTCTTCCTTCCTCTCTGAAATCAACAAAAATATATTTTAAAAAATTAAAAGTTACAAATAATATGAGGAAAGAAATAAAATAAAATCTTCAACATCTTGGCTGCTCACCTGCCTATAAACATATTTCAGATTTCCCTGTCTTCAAAAAAAAAAAAAAGGACTGTTATCCAAAGTATACAAAGAACTCTAAAAATTCAACTCTCAGAAAACAAACAACATGATTTTTAAAAAGACTTTACCAGACACCTCACCAAAGAAGACACACAGATGGCAACTGAGCGTCTGAAAAGATGCTCCACGCCATATGCCACTGTAGAAACACACAAGTCAAAAAATAACCAGACACCACTCTGTACCTGTTAGAATGGTCAAAACCCAGAACCCGGACAACATGAAATGCTGGCAAGAATGTGAGCAACAGAAACACTAGTGGGAGTATAAAATGGTACAGCCACTCAGGAAGACAGTTTCAGTAGCTTCTTTCAAAACTATACATAGACTGACCATATGATCCACCAACTGTGCTTCCTGGTATTTACCCAAAGGAATGGAAAAGTTATGCCCACACAAAACCTGCACAGGGATGTTTCTATCCTTCTCTCCCTCTCCCTTTTTCTCTGAAATCAATAAAATATATACATATATATATTTTTTAAAGATGTCATTCAGTGCGTGAATGGATAAATAAACTGGGACACGCAGACAAACGAATATTATTCAGTGCGAAAAGAAAATGAGCTGTTGCCGACCAGTTTGACTCAGTGGATAGAGCGTCGGCCTGGGGACTCAAGGGTCCCAGGTTCGATTCCGGTCAAGGGTATGTACCTTGGCTGCGGACACATAACCAGTAGGGGGTTGCGCAGGAGGCAGCTGATCCATGTTTCTCTCTCATTGATGTTTCTGACTCTCTATCCCTCTCCCGTCTTCTCTGTAAGAAATCAATAAAATATATTTTTTAAAAAAGAAAAGAAAATGAGCTGTCAATCCATGAAGACATAGCAGAACCTTAGCTGCATATTACTAAGTGAAAGAAGCCAGCCTGACGATGTTACACACTGTATGTCTCCCACTCTATGACAGTCTGGAAAAGGCAAAATCATGGAGACCATAAAAAGAAAAAAGAAGCCAAAACCGGTTTGGCTCAGCGGATAGAGCGTCAGCCTGCGGACTGAAAGGTCCCAGGTTCGATTCCAGTCAAGGGCATGTATCCTGGTTGCGGGCACGTCCCCAGTAGGGCGTGTGCAGGAAGCGGCTGATCAATGTCTTTCTCTCATCAATGTTTCTATCTCTATCCCTCTCCCTTCCTCTCTGTAAAAAAATCAATAAAATATATTTAAAAAAGAAAACAACCATCAGTGGGTGCTGGGGCTGCGGGCGGGAGGTGAAGAGGTGGAGCACAGAGGACTTTCAGGGCCGTGAACGGCTCAGTGTGGTGCTCTCCTGTGGACACATTCCACGTTCTCCCTCCGGCTGGCCACCAGACTTTGCCAGGGAGTGACAGTCCGCTCCGGGCCCTCAGATCCCTCACCTGGCTCTCACTGGCCTTCGGCCCGACCGCCCCATGACACGGCTCTTTAGAGGTCAGCAAGCTGAATGCCCGCTCAGGCCTGGCCTTCCTGGGCGGCACCTGCACCGGCTTGCCATGCCCTCCCCCAACACACACTTCGCCAAGCTCCCCATGGGGACTGGTCACCTTGCTGTTCTCCCTTCCGGGATTGCTCACAGCCCGGTGGCCAGACATTCACCTGGAATGCACAGGGTGTGTTTTTTTTTTTAAAGGCGGTGTCTCTTCTCATTGGCTGGCACCTGCATCAGATCTGTTGTTAAATATTTTAAATATCGCCTTACCAGAGGCTCGCACTGATTGAGTGTCTGACCACGTGGCAGGCACCGCGTTACGTGTTCTGTTTACACATCGTCTCATGAAGTCCTCGCAGTGACCCTGGGAGGCTGGCTAGGAATATCAGTCTCCATTTGACAGATGAGGAAGCTGAGGCGCAAGAGAGGGTAAGTGACTTGCCAGGCGCGTGCATCCACTACACGGCAGGCAGGGCCAGAGTTCAAGTGTCTGTGGAAGATCCGAGCCCAGGGGCGAACCAGGACAGCATCGCGGCCCCTCTTTTCGGCTCTCTTCTTTTCTCCTCCCTCCTCCGTCTGTACACTCTTTCTTGAGCTTCTAACCCACTCCCCCGCTTCCAACTATTGTGTCCATGTGAGTCACTTCCAAATCCATGTCTCCAACTCCAGCCTCATTCTGACATCCAGTATTACTTCTAAAGATATACATAGCCAAAACTGGTTTGGCTCAGTGGATAGAGCATCAATCGGCCTGCGGACTGAAAATTCCCAGGTTCAATTCCAGTCAAGGCCATGTACCTTGGTTGTGGGCACATCCCCAGCGGGGGCATGCAGGAGGCAGCTGATCGATGTTTCTCTCTCATCGATGTTTCTAACTATCTCTTTCTCTCTGTGAAAAATCAATAAAATATATTTTAAAAAAAGATATACATATAACACAACATTTACCATCTTTAACCATTTTTAAGTGTGCAGTAACATTAAGTACATTCATCTCCAAAACTCTTTTCATCTTGCAAAACTGAAACTCTAGACCCATTAAACACTAACTTTCTGCTCCTCCAACGCCGCCCCAAGTCAGCCTCTGAAAACCACCATTCTGCTTTCTGTCTCTATGCCTTTGGCTGTTCCAAGCTCCCCAGAGGTGAACTCAGACATATTTGTGAAATCAGTCGTATTTGTCTTTTTCTGGCCAGTTTATTCCACTTAGTACAGCGGTTCTCAACCTGTGGGTCTCGACCCCTTTGGGGGTCGAACGACCCTTTCACAGGGGTCGCCTAAGACTATTGGAAAGCACCTATTTCCCATGGTCTTAGGAACCAACACACCGCCCCTCGGTGTAGCAAAATGTAGCAATGTAGTTTACTGTTGTCATATGAAGACTGTTACCCATGCTACACCACGATTCAAGACAAAATTTCACTTATTTGTAATTAGAAATAAATATTTCACAATATACAATTACATATTGTTTTTGTGATTAATCACTATCTTTAATTATGTTCAATTTGTAACAACGAAAATACATCCTGCATATCAGATATTTACATTACAATTCATAACAGTAGCAAAATGACAGTTATGAAGTAGCAACGGAAATCATTTTATGGTTGGGGGTCACCACCCCATGAGGAATTCTATTAAAGGGTTGAGGGACTAGGAAGGTTGAGAACCACTGACTTAGTATATTGTTCTCAAGACCCATCCATGTGGTAGCATATGTCAGAATTTCCTTCCTTTTAATGCTGAATAATATTTCCTCGTCTAATACATCACATTTTGCTTATCCATTCAGTCATTGATGGACTCTTATGCTGCTTTCGTGTTTTAGCTATTAGGAATAATGCTGCTTTGAACATGGGTGCACAGATATCTCTTCAAGACTCTGCTTTCAGTTCTTTTGGGTGTATACCAACAGGTGGACCATGTAGTAGTTCTATTTTTATTTTTTTTTAACTTTTGAGGAACCGCCATATTGTTTTCTGTAGCAGCTTTAGAAAACCTTCTCACTAACAGTGCACAAGGGTTCCTATTTATTCACATCCTCACCAACACTAGTTTCCTGGAAGTTTGTTTTGTTCTGTTTTTGTTAGTAGTCATCCTAATTGGTATGAAGGGGTAGCTCATTGTGGTTTTGATTTGCATTTCCCTAAGGATAAGTGATGTGAGTATCTTTTCATATGCATATTGGCCATTTGTATATCTTCTTTGGAAAAATGTCCTTCACCCATTTTTTTTAATTGAGTTGTTTGGTTTTTGTTATTGGATTTTAGAAGTTCTCTATATATTCTGAATATTAATCTCTTATCAGATATATGATTTGCAAGCATTACTCCCATCCTGTGAGTTTCCTTTTTAGAATCATTGATTGGCTGTCTCCTGCACAACCCCTACTTGGGATGGAGCCCACAACCCAGACATGTGCCCTTGACCACCAGAATGGAACCTGAGACCCTCTAGTCCACAGGCCAATGCTCTATCCACTGAGCCAAACCGGGTAGGGTGGTACTATATTCTGATGCACAAAACTTTTTCATTTTTATGAAGTCCAGTTTGCCTGTTTTTTCTTTTGGTGCATGTACCCTTCAGTCTTTTTGTCTTAATCCACATAATTTTTATGCTGAAATTATACATCCTAGATTAGATATTGAATGTCTATGGAAGGATATACAAGAAGCAAGTGACACTGGCTGTTTTTATTTTTTATTTATTTTTATTTTTTTAAAAATATATTTTATTGATTTCTTCAGAGAGGAAGGGAGAAGGATAGAGAGTTAGAAACATCGATGACAGAGACACCAATCAGCTGCCTCCTGCACCCCCCGAACTGGGGATGTGCCCGCAACCAACGTATGTGCCCTTGATTGGAAATGAACCTGGGACCCTTTCGTCCACAGGCGGACGCTCTATCCACTGAGCCAAACCAGTTTCAGCCACACTGGCTGTTTTTAGAAGAACTGGGTGGCTGGGAAATAGTGACAGAAGAGAAACAACTTTCACTAAAAAAAAAACCAACCCTATATTGCTTAAATTTAGACTCATATAACTATATTTTATAGTTAGATAAATCAAAGTCAACTATGAAAACACAGGCTACAAATTTAAATGTAGACATAAAATAATACATATTTATTTCTTTACGTTAGAAAATATTTTAAAGGCATGAAGAAGAACACCTAACTCACCTACAGTTCTATTATCAAAGATCCTTTGTGAGTTCCCTATTGTTCACTGTCTCGTGAGGAACCCCCACCATCGGTTCTTGCCAAACCTGTCTGCGCGCCTGGTTTCCAGCTCTGCTCTCATTTCTGGCCTCTCCACGCCACCCAGACTCAAACCCAGAGCCTCCCTTGCCTGTCTCTTCCCAGTCCCATTGCCTCCTCTCCTCTCACCACCACCTCACCCAGACTTCCTTTCCTCCTTCAGACACTCTCCTCCGGTCCTGGTTCTTACCCACCCCACCTCCACTCCAGACCATGACCTTCGCTTCCCCCAAAACTGTCCCCAGCTTGTCTCTGCCCACTTCCACCCATATTTTCTGCCTCAGATGGATTGTCCCGGAGCCCAGCTATGAGTGTCAGCTCAGCACAGGGTTATTGAGCTCCTGTTACGTGCCAGGCACGGTGCTAACCACACATTGCCTCATTACATCCTCATCTCAGTCCTTTGATGTGGGTGCTATTATTCTCCCCATTTCACAGATGAGGAAACTGAGGCTCAGAGGAGTTAATTTGCTCAAGACCATACTTAATCTTCCCGGATTCTAGTAACATTAGGGTTAGTATTGCTTTATTACTTTCAGCAACCCTAATGTTACCATCCCTTTGTCCTCCTCATTTTACAGAGGAGAAAACTGAAGCGCAGAATATTAAGTCACTTGGTCCAGGTTGTTTGGCTAATAGATGGGGAGGCTGGGATTTGAACCCAGATTTGCTGGCTGCAAAAACCAAAAATTCTTCCTTGGCACCATCTCCATAGATTCAGCCCTGGCCCCCCCAAAACCCTAGAACACATCCTGCCTCTCTCCTGCCCAGTAATTTTTCTAGCACTTTATGTGTGAACCCCAAACTCCTAGCCTGGTATCCTGGGCCCCAAGCGAGTGTCTGCAGCCTCCTTTTCTCTCCCTGGTCCTCTGCCCTGACAGCTCACTGCACTCTGACCTGCCGTTCCACCAACTGACCACTGTCACACCACTGCTTTCATACATACCTCCTCGGGCAATTTTGCCCATTCTTCAGGATCCCCAGTCCCCAACAGGAAGTGGCTGCACCCCCACCCCCACCCCAACCGATGGCACCTACGCATTTCTCTGACAGCACTGGTCAGAACCCAGACCCTGCCACCTCCTGCACCTGCCTGTGCCTCAGTGTCCTCATCTGTAAAATGGGATAAGGGTCCTTGCAAAACTGGGTTGTTGTGCAAATGAAATGGCTTCCGGCTTGGCTCAGTGGATGAAGCATCGGCCTGCGGACTGAAAGGTCCCAGGTTCGATTCTGGTCAAGGGCATGTACCTTGGTTGCAGGCACATCCCCAGTAGGGGTGTGCAGGAGGCAGCTGATCGATGTTTCTCTCTCATTGGTTTCTAACTTTCTATCCCTCTCCCTTCCTCTCTGTAAAAAAAATCAATAAAATATATATTTTTTTAAATGGCTTAATGTACGAGAAGCACTGACAACAGAGAGCACAGAGGAACTGCACACAGTTTGCTATCAGGATGGTGATTATGCATCTTCCTATCTTATCTGCCCTGTGAGGTTCATTTTTTTCACTCCCCAAATACTTCCTGCAGGCTTACGAGCTGCCAGTGCTGGTATCCGGTGGCGATCTGCAGCCTCTGCTCTGATCACGTCCACAGGGGACACAGGACATCATCAGACAGGACAGGCGGCAATTGCTGCAGAGACGCTGGAGGAGGCTGCGGGACAGAAGGGGACTTCTAGGTGAAGGTGGAGGAGAAGCTCATCCAGGCAGGAAACCGGGGTGAAGGCTCAGCAGGGCTCTGAGCAGCTGGGTGCCGGGGGTGGGGGTTGGGAGTGGGGGTGGGGTGTCAAGTAGGCAGGAGGGGTGGGAAGGGGCAAGGGCATGCGGCAGAGAGCTGGCCTCAGACCAGATGCTGCAGGCTCAGCCTCTCCTGGGAACCTGTTAGAAATGCAGGGCCTGGGCCCAGCCCAGACCCATTGAACCCCAATCTGTGTGTTAACGAGCCCCACAGGTGGTTCCTCCAAGTGCTCCTAATCAGGAAGCCTCCATGGTCCTGCTGAGGACCCTCCACTCCACGGAAATCAGAATCCCTGGGGAGTCTTTCATTAAATAGCACCTCAGGGGGTGGGTCCCCAGTAGCTGTACTTTATAAATTTTATATATATATTTTATTGATTTTTTTTTACAGAGAGGAACGGAGAGGGATAGAAAGTCAGAAACTTCGATGAGAGAGACATCCATCAGCCGCCTCCTGCACACCTCACACTGGGGATGTGCCCGCAAGCAAGATACATGCCCCCAACCGGAATCGAACCTGGGACCTTTCAGTCCGCAGGCCGACGCTCTATCCACTGAGCCACACCGGTCTCGGCTGTACTTTATAAATGTGTGATTAAACTCAGCAAGTGATGCCTGAGCACAAGGACCACGCCTCCTCCTTCCCTGGAATGGCACTCAGGGCCCCTCTCTTAGCATCACCCAGCAAACGTTATTCCTGAACCTGGTGCAGAATCTCTGGGCCCAATTTACACCCTGCTCTCCAGGCCGTCACTCCAGGATGCGCACTTCCTCCCTGACTCTGCAGCCTCTGAGTGCGGCCGCTCCTGCAGGAGGCCTCTCGGAAGATGGAGGTCCTCAGTCTCCACAGCACCCTGGCCCTCGGCCTGCCCGCCTCTGCCCGCCTGCCCCTGCTCGTCCGCCTCCACCCGAGGAGCCAGGAGCTTCCTCGGGACAGATCACTGCTCTGTTTGTGCTTGTATTCGCCGGCACCTGGCAGGGTACGTGTTTGCAGAGTGAGTAAACACATGAAGAAGCTGATAGATAATAGCTTATTATTCATCCATGCCAGATAATGCCATGATTCATTAGTGTTCGCCCATGGTTTCTTAACAAAGACCGGTGCCGGGGAGGAAAGAAGCATGCTTCTGTGTGTGTGCGTGTTCAAAGAGCTTTATGGAGATGTAATTTACATATCGGACATTTCACCCATTTAAAGTACCCAAGTCAGTGGTGTTCAGGAGAGTCACAGAGTTGTGCCACCATCATCGTTATCTAATTCTAGAACATTCTCATCACTCCAGAGAAACCCGTATCCATCGGCAGTCACTCCCCATTTCCTCCCAGCCTCCTCCTTCTGGCAACCACTCATCTGTTTGTCTCCATGGACTTGCCTCTTCTGGACATTTCATATCAATGGAATGATATAGTGTCTGGCTTTTTTCCCTCAGCACAAGTCTTCAGGGTTCATTTATGTTGTAACACGTACTTCCCTCTTTCTATTGTTGAGTGACATTCCCTTGTATGGGCTTACCACATTTTATTTATCCATTCTTCATACGACAATAACCCATCTTCATGAACGTACGCAGCATTTGGCTTTGCCATAGTGTTTTTTAAAATATATTTTTATTGATTTCAAAGAGGGAGGGAGAGGGAGAGAGAGAGAGAGAAACATCAATGATGAGAAAGAATCATTGATCAGCTGCTTCCTGCACGCCCCCTACTGGGGATCGAGCTCACAACCCGGGCATGTGCCCTTGATTAGAATCGAACCCGGGACCCTTCAGTCCACAGGCCAATGCTCTAGCCACTGAGCCAAACCGGCCAGGGCTGTAATAGCATTTTCATGTCATCTCACTCCTCTTGACATTTGTTGCTTGAGGAGTGTGTGTTTTTCCCCATTTTTCAGATGAGTAAACAGAGGCTAGGGTAAGCTAGAGATCACTAGCTCTTACATGGTAGACTCATAACTCAGAGCCCTTTTCTCTGCACATTCTGCCTCCCTCCCCAATCCCACATATGTCTCATGTCTCTCAGCCTCATAAACCCCCTCCACATAGCATCCCCAGTGCCCTATGGCCGTGCACACACAGGTCTGAGTGTGTGCTCAGGGAGGGTGTTTAGCCTTTATCTTATCTGGTTTATAAGACAAAGGTCTGCCCTCCTCCCAGCTTCAGTGCGGACAGGCCATTCCCGAGTCCTGGCTGAGGGTGGGTGAGGGTCTAGCTGAGACCTTGACTCTGCTGTCCACTTTGCGGAAAGGGGCCTCTCCCTCCTGCCTCAGGGCCACCCAGACCGATCTGCACCCCCATTTCCTCCTACTTGCCACACCCCTTCCTCTGCCACCACAGAGGACCTGCAGCACCCCTCTTTTATAGCACTCATCTCCTAGATGCAATTATTTGCTTACAAACCTGCTCCCCCAAACCTGTGAGCTACAGATGGGAAGGTTCTTAATCATCTGAGAATCACAGGAACTGACACTTCGCAGGGTCTCCGTCAGGACTGGTGGAATGAATGGGTCTTCCTGGATCTGAGCAGGAGGGCCTACCACCTGTTGCATACTGAGCACAAAACCTTTTGTCCTGACCACAACCTTCAAAGTGTTGCCTCATCTCCTTTGTGCAGAAGGAGAAGTGGAGACACAGTCAGTAAGGTGCCGGTCACAAGCCCCAGACCTCACAGACAGGAAGAGAGGAAGCTGGGATTTCAATCTAGAGAGCTATTTGTTTTACCTCTGATGGGCCCCTCTTGGGATAAGTGTGAATTTAGAATTACGTATAACATTCAGAGTAGATAAGGAAGGAAGGAAGAAAAGGAGGAAGGAAGGAAGGAAGAAAGGAAGGAAGGAAAGAAAGAAGGGATGAACGGAAGGAGGAAGAAAGGAAAGGACAAGGTTGTCCAAAGCTTCTCAGACTCTCTCACCTGGGATCTCTATTATTAGATCCCTCCTCAGGTCTCAAGAGAGAAAAGCAGTTTAGAGAGGTTGAGTGACTGCCAAACACACACAGCTCAGAGGCAGGCTTGCTTCAGGATGGCAAAGTCACTACATATTCACTCCATTTCGCTTTGCGCAGGCGCGAGTCTTGGTTTCCACTGAACAGCTCAGAAAGGCGATGAATAAATACAAACGGTGGAGAAATGGTCATGGTCAGACATTGCTGGTGAAAAGGAAAAGTCACTTTGGACACGGGCAGTTTTTCGGAATACCAAACATGGTTACCATCTGATCCAGCAAGTCCACCTCTCGGTGTTTGCCCAAGAGAAATGAAAACACACGTGCATACAAAAAACTGGTACATGAATTTACATGAATGTTCATAATGGCATTATTCATTATGTACCTCCCCTTCCCATAGAAACAACTAAAATGTCCATGAACTGATGAACGAATAAGCAAAACGTGGCATAGCCATAAATGGGATGTTATTTGACAATAAATAGGAATGAAGTTTTCTGATGCCTTGAAAAATGACATTCAGTGAGAGAAGCCAGTCACGAAAGGCCACACCTTCTATGATCCCATGGACACGAAATGTCCAAAACAGGGGAATCTACGGAGGCAAAAGGGAGGTTAGTGGTTGCCAGGGGCTGAGACGAGGAGGGGATGGGGAGAGATTGCTAATGGGGATGGGGTTTCTGGTGGGGATGACGACTACATTCTGGAATTAGACAGTGGTGACGGTTGCTTAGCTCTGTGACTCTAACAAAAACCACTGAACTGTACACTGTAAAAGGGTGAATTTTATGGTATGCGAATGATACATCAAGAAAGCTGTTATAAAAAGAGTAAAAAACGGGATGGACTTTGCCTTTTCCGGTTCCATGAAACAGGTCTGTGCAGAGGAGCCAGCCCACCAGATGTCCCTCGCCCGCCCCGTGCCGGGGAGCACGCACGCAGCCACGCTTGGCATGTTGAACTTGGGTGGGAGTGTCTCTCGGCCTCTCCTCTCCAGGGTGCATTTTTAACATTTGGCCTCGTATTACTTCTGTGTGGCGAAGGACTTTACGGTCATAAATGCACCCTTTGCTGGCAGTCAGGCCCTGTGGTGTGAAATGTGTTCCAAGATGGAAAAGCCCAGCCCAGCTGGTGTCTGGGTGACATCGCAGGATGACAGCGATTTGGAGCAAATGCCACTGGGACCCCCTCAGTGCAAAGCCGCTGGGCTAGAAAGACCAGCACCCTGGCCCGGCTGGGGTGGCTCAGTGGTTGAGCATCACCCTACATACCAGAAGATCAGGTTTAATTCCTGGTTGTGGGCTCAGTACTCAATGTGGGGCGTGCAGGAGGCAGCTGACGAAAGATTCTCATCACTGATGTTCCTCTCTCTTACTCCCTCTCCCTTCCTCTCTGAAATCAATAGAAATATATTTTAAAAAAATAAAATAAAATAAAAATGAAGGCAAGCACCCTGGCTCTGATTCCCAGACATCTGCACTTGAACCTCAGCTCCGCCAGCTACCAGCAGGAGGGCCTAAGCCCTAAGCAGTCTCTTAATTGCCTAGAGCAGCGGTCGGCAAACTCCTTAGTCCACAGAGCCAAATCTCAACAGGACAACGATGGAGATTTATTTTGAGAGCCCAATTTTTTAAACTTAAACTTCTCTGAACGCCACTTCTTCAAAATAGACTTGCCCAGGCCGTGGCATTTTGTGGAAGAGCCACACTCAAAGGGCCAAAGAGCCGCATGTGGCTCTCGAGCCGCAGTTTGCCGACCAAGGGCCTAGAGCCTCCATTTGCTCACCTGAAAAAGGGAGGGTGGAGAGTGAGAGGATCCTGGCCATTCAAACCGCAGTCTGTTCAGCCCAGCCGCCGCATCCATGAATGAAGGGTGAGAATGAATGAAATGAGATCATGTAGCCAAAACCTGGCTCGGTGCCCACCACACCATAGGTGCCACACACATGGATGTGACAGAGAAAGAGGGCTCGATGGGGGTCCCAACTCTGCCACTTCCCGGCTGGGTGACCTTCAGCTAGCCACGTGATCACTCTGGGCCCCTGGTGTTTCCTCGCAAGATGGGTTTGATGAGGCTCCTCTGATAAAATGTGTGAGAAAGTGAATTACAAATGCCAGAGGCCTCAGCGTGTCCATGGTTATCTTGGCCCAAGCGGAAAGATAAGAGATGGCGGAGATAAGAGCGAGCGGAGAAGTGATTGAGGAAGCCTGCTCTTGCCCAAGAAAGGGCCCTCCACCTACAAGTCACTTCACCAAAGGAAACGGAGACAGAACTGCAAGTGCTGGTGGGCAGGAGGAGGAGGGGCCTGCCATCGGGGGGTGGAGGGAGGCCCAGCCGGATGCCTCTTGTAAACGGAGCACACGGGTATCGAGCCGCTGTAAGCATCGGTGCAGGGAACAGAGGCCACCCCCGTGTAAGTGGCCGTGTCCAGCGTGATGGTGGTTTCCCTTGGGCTGGAAATTCCCCCTCTGCTTTCCCACGGCCTTTAGGAGGCCAGGCAGTTTCTGAGAAGATTTCCGTTTATCCACAACTATAACTCCACACCCGCCTTAGAAAAGTCTCTCTTTTTTAAATGTATTTTATTGATTTCTTACAGAGAGGAAGGGGGAGGGATAGAGAGTTAGAAACATCGATGAGAGAGAGACACTGATTAGCTGCCTCCTGCACCCCCCCAACTGGGGATGTGCCCGCAACCAGATACATGCCCTTGACCGGAATCGAACCTGGGACCCTTCAGTCCACAGGCTGACACTCTATCCACTGAGCCAAACCGGTTTCGGCTAGGAAAGTCCTTTTGGATTTCCCAGGTTGCCAGTGGGGCCACTGAAACCCAGAGAGGTTAGTGATGGCCCAGCATCCCAGAGCCGGCTTCGAGCCCGGACAGCTGCCTCTGGGTCCCCTTCTTAGCGACTCCTGGAGCTGGTGGTCCTAAGCATGCCTTTCTTCCAACTAAGACTTTCTTTCTTTCTTTTTTAAATACATGTTATTGATTTTTTACAGAGAGGAAGGGAGAGAGAGAGAGTCAGAAACATCGATGAGAGAGAAACATGGACCAGCTGCCTCCTGCACATCTCCTACTGGGGATGTGCCCGAAACCCGGACATGTGCCCTTGGCCGGAATTGAACCTGGGACCCTTCAGTCCGTAGGCGGACGCTCTATTCACTGAGCCAAACCGGTTTTGGGAAGACTTTCTTTTTCAGAGCAGTATTAAGTTCATGAAAAAAATTGAGGGAAAGGTACAGAGATTCCCCATTTATCCCCCCTCTCCCCCAACATGCAACACCGCCCCATTATCTACACCTCCCCACCAGAGTGTTATCTAAGAAATATATATCATGGCATTAATATAACCAAAATATATTTCTCATATATACGTGATCTCCTGGATCACAGTCCCTTAAAACCCTTGCCATTTCCTAAGTGATGAGAATAACAAAGGAGTCTTTTGCTATGCGAATGAGGCAACTTTGGGCCCCCCTACGGAAGGATGGGGGCTGGTTGCCCGTGGAGCCAACCAGGGAATCAGAGGTTGGAAATTTCAGTCCCACTCCCCGACCTCTGGGGAGGTTGAATCAATCCTTCAGGGCCAATGATTTCATCAATCGCGCCTTTGTAACCCAACTTCCGGAAAAACCCCAACGGGTGGGGTTCAGAGAGCTTGAGGGCTGGGGAGCAAACACATGGAGAGTTGCAGAAGTGGCTTCTCAGAGAGGCATGGAAGCTCTGCCCCTCTCCCCATGCCTTGCCCTATGCATCCTTTCCATGTAACTGTTTCTGAGTTACACTGTTTTATAAGAAACTAATGATTAATAAATGGGTCTCCTGAGTTCTGTGAATTGCTCTGGCAAATCAGTCAAACCCAAGGAGAGGGTTGTCGGAACCTGCGATCTGTAGCTGGTGGGTCGGAAGCACAGGTGACCACCTGGAGTTTTGACTGAAGTCTGACGTGGTGGGGAGGGTCAGTCTTGTACCGTGTTTCCCCGAAAATAAGACAGTGTCTTATATTTAATGTTTGCTCCCAAAGAGGCGCCAGGTCTTATTTTCAGGGGATGTCTTATTTTTCCATGAAGAAGAATCCGATACACATTTATTGTTGAACAAAAATAAAGGGGGGGGGGGAATTTATTACCTGTATAGGGTACGGTAGCAGTCATCATCACAAACCAGCTCACTGACTGGCCATAGCGCAGCCGGAGCTGTTCAGGCAGTGCAAGGTCTCTTTAAATCAGGAGTCAGATGCCTTACGGTAGCTTTGGGGACTTTATATTCTGGGGATGCTTTATTATTGGGGAGGTCTTATTTTCGGGGGGATGCCCTATATTATAGGGAGAGGCAAAACTGGAAGTAGGTCTTATTTTCGGGGGATGCCTTACTTTTGGGGAAACGGGGTAGTACTAAGCCCTTAACCTGAGGGAGGTGACACTCCCTGGAGACAGTGTTGGAACTGAGTTGAACTGTAGGGCACCCAGGTGGTATCCGGAGGGTTGCTTGTTGGTGTGGTGGAAGCTGAGGCTCAGGGAGATGCAATGCCTCCTAAGGTCACACAGACCAGGGCCCAAACCGGGGCTGAACCCGGAATCAGGTTCTTCTCTCTGAGACGACACGCTTGCTGCCTCTCTAACGAAGCCTGACTCGTTGGGTGTGGCTTCCCAAGGCTGTGCTACTGGTTACAGCCCAGGCACCGCGGGGGAGAGGCCAGGTTCACCCCTCCCGGAGAATGTCAGAAGCTGCCCTCACTTTCTCCCGTCTCCACTGTCCAATGTTATTCAACATCCACCCGCTGGGCACCAGCTGGACACATGGCCAGGTCCACCCCACACATTGCACGGTGCCCTCCTTCCTTCGTGCAGATCACTCCTACCATGTCACCGCCACACAGTCATGTCCCAACCCCTAGCCCAAAGGAGAGCCAGCATCTGGTTGGTTCAGCTGCTACCGTCCTCCTCGGTAGCCCCTTTGCTCTGCTTTAGTTTTCTGTATGGATTTGTCACCGGTGGACCAATTACACACTGCGCTGATGTAGCCATTTGCTCTTCGGAACATCAGCTCCAGGAGGTCTGGAATTTAGAAGGTTGGCTCCCTGCTCTATCTCCAGTGCCCAGAACAGTGCGTGGCATAGAGTAAGGTGTTTAATAAATGTTTGTTGAATCAATAAATGACACTGGGCCAAGGCTGGGGAGCTGGGCCAATGAGCCAGGGGGGATGTGAGAGGCTGTGTGGGTGGACATCTCAATGAGCGTGCTCAGACAAAAGCAAACCAAGCCGGGAAGCACAGAGGTCAAACTTCAGGGGTTCAGGGAGAAGGCCTCTGAGTGACCCCTGAAGGCTGGGTGGAATTTCAAAGATAAGGTTATAAGGAGAGAGAGCATCCCTGTGGAGGGAAAGGCCAGGGCAAATTCAAGGACAAAATCGTAGGTGCAGAAAGGTGGATTGGGCACAGAGAAGGGTGGATTGGGCACAGAGAAAGGTGGATTGGGCACAGAGACCCATCTGTGGGGCTATGGCTTTGGGTTCAGGTTGGTGGGCAGGTGGGAAGAAGACTAGGGCAGGGAGCAGAGGGCTCTGAATGCCAGGCTAAGTTTGACATTTATAAGTATCTGATAGTGTCCTAAGATCTATATCATCCGTGGATATCTGTAACTATATCTCTCTACACACATATGTGGAACACATACATATATATACATACGTTATGACAGTGGTTCTCAACCTTTCTAATGCCGCGACCTTTTAATACAGCTCCTCATGTTGTGATGACCCCCAACCATAAAATTATTTTTGTTGCTACTTCATAACTGTAATTTTGCAGCTATTATGAATCGTATCTGTGTTTTCCAATGGTCTTAGGCGACCCCTGTGAAAGTGTTGTTTGACCCCCAAAGGGGTCGCAACCCACAGGTTGAGAACCGCTGCATTATGAGAACATATTCGTTTAAAAATATATAAATTCAAAATTAAACAAAATTAAAGACAATATGTGTCCTAAATGTATGTTTTAATGGGTTGGCAAGGATCACAGTTCGGACATAAAAGGTTTTTCTGATGAAAATCTCTTTCCCATGCCCTCCCCCAACCTCAGCTCCCTCCCAGGTAACGTGTTGGGCTACCTCCTCCCTGCCACCTCCCGCAAGTAACCAAGGTTACCGTGTTTTGCGTCTGGCTCCAGCAGACGCACACTTCCGGCGGCGAGGCCGCACTAGCGGGAGCGGCTGTGATTGGGGTGTAAGACCGGTCGTGCCGCTGACCCACAAACAGGAGGCCTGACCTCATTCAAAGCTGCTGGGTGTCCCTCCCACCCGTCCCGCCCGAAGTCCCGGGTGCTTCACCTGCTGACAGGTCCATTGTACTGAGCCCGCCCACTCCGGCAGCCCGAGCTAATGGGGTGCACTATGCAAATTAACTGGATTCCCTGCTCCCTGAAAGAGGCAACGATTGCGGCGCTGCAACAGGTCAGCCAGGTTCCTGCAGGGCTGAGCTCGGGGCAGGCTGTAGGCTTTCCGCCCGGGGCGAAAGGCGCTGGGAAAGGAACTTGGGGAGCTGGAGAAACCGGGACGCGGCCTAAAAGCAAAGCTGAACGGGGCCTGGCTGCACTGAATCTCAGAAACCGAGGCTCGAAGGATTGCTCGAGGGCCTTTGCCTGACCTCGGGGCTGACCCTCCCCCGCCCAGTCGTTCCTGCCAGGTGCTCGCATCGTCTGTTGAAATCACCCCCTTGCAGACCTGGCCCAGCTGGCAACATAGGGCACAGCTCCACCAGAAGGAGCAGGTCTAAAGTCTGGCTACTGGGTGGGGGTCGGGGGTGTGGGGGAAGGAAGACCCACAGAGAGAATCAGAAGCCGCCTCAAATCCTGCCCTGTTATTTTGTTAGTTGCGTGATTTGGGGCCAATCAGAGTGTCAGCGTTTTAAGCCTCAGTTTCCTCACTTGGAAAATGGGAATACTCACACTCCTCCTTGCTCCCATATGAGGATTGATGGGCCTCGTAAAAAGGGAAAACAAGGGATTTCTAGCTCTGCAAGACATCGCGATGGATCAAAGAGTAGCACTTGGAGGTTAGAGAGAGCAGGGTTTGAATCCTGGTTTTTTTCCCAGGCGCTTGAGGTGTGTAACTTTAAGCAAGTCACTTTCACCTGACTCTCACTTTGTTTAAAGTGAAAAAATCCCACGGGCTCTCGTCAGGGTTAAGGAAGTCAGCTTCAGAAGGAACTTGGCACAGGCCGCAGGAATTCCTGGAACCTCCGTTTCATCATCTCTCTTCTATATACAACAATACTGTTCTCGCTGCCTGTCTCACACAGGCGTCATGAGCCTTAAATGTCCTGTGACACAGTTGATAAATACGAGAACGTTACAGCAGTGTTAGTTAGTGACATTGTGAGGCAGCCAGAGCCCTGGAAAAAGCATGATGTTGACCCTGGTTCCGCCTTTATTCTCTGCGTGACCTTGGACTAGTTATTTCACCTGTCGAAGGGTGGGCTTCCTTTCCCGCTGTGTACCTCCTTTGTAGGCCCATTGGAAGACGGTGAATTGGAATGACCTACCACATGTCCAACACACGACAAATGTGAATAAATGGTACTTATTATTACCTGCAAGTTTTCCTTTAAATGTTCCTAGATTTTGTTTCCAGAACTAAGGGAGTACGGGGTAGAACAAGACTTGCTTCTCACTGTACATTCTTTTGTGTCTTTCGACTTGTATTATGGGAATGTGTTTTTTATTTCTTTTAAAAATATATATTTTTTGATTTCAGAGAGGAAGAGAGAGTCAGAAACACCAATGATGAGGGAGAATCATTGATTGGCTGCCTCCTGCACATCCCATTCTGGGGATGGAGCTCACAACCCTGGCATGTGCCCTGACCGAGAATCGAACTGTGATTCCCTGGTTCATAGGTCGATGCTCAACCATGGAACCATGTGGGCTAGGTGGAAATGTATTCTTTAAATAAGTAAAATTTAAATGTAAAGGGGAAAACATAATAAATTGTGTAAATGTAGTAAATAAAAATCAAAACATAAGTCAATTAAAACTTAAAACCACCATTTACTCTCCTGGGTAGAGGCCCTGTTGGGGTAAGAAGCGCAAACGCTAAGCATAACATGGTGTCAGAATTCCCCAGGGAGCCAAAACCGGTTTGGCTCAGTGGATAGAGTGTTGGCCTGCGGACTGAAGGGTCCCAGGTTCGATTCCGGTCAAGGGCATGTACCTTGGTTGCGGGCACATCCCCAGTGAGGGGTGTGTGGGAGGTAGCTGATAGATGTTTCTAACTCTCTGTTCCTCTCCTTTCCTCTCTGTAGAAAAACAACAATAAAATATTTTTTAAAAAAAGAAGAACAATAAAATATTTAAAAAAAAGAATTCCCCAGGGAAAGGCAGAGTCGAGTTTTTCCCCGAAGATCAATGGGAAACATGTCCCACCCCCAACCTCTGAAAGGCATGACCATCCATTCCTTGGAGAAGGTGTACACATCCTCAAAGCCACTCTGAAGTCATGTGCTATGAAAGGATATGATCTCGATTTAGAAGTCCTTGGGATGGATTTCCCTCCGCATCAGAGGTACCCGGACTGGGGGTGACTCACTCCTCCCCTCTGGGCTTGCCCTTCTACCCCCATCAAGGATAAATACCTCCCCTCGGAGCCATAGTGCTCCCGCCACCCCATGCCTTACATGGGTATCAGCTAGCCCCACGCCAGCCAGCCAGTCCTCACCCAGATTGTCCCATTGTCCCGGGCTGCCTCTGGCTTTGGCCAGCCTTCCTGTCCTTCCTCCTGCGGGGCCACAGTCTGAACTGGCCACCACCCTCCTCTCCACTGGTAGCGGCAGAAGGATGAGCAGCAAGACCACCACGTCCACTCTCTCTCCTGTGTCCACGGTCACATCCTCGCTGTAGGTGGCAGTGACCTGCAAGTCAGGTTCTACATCTCAAGTTGTCAAGGCCAGCAGGAGAGAGATGGATGCCTGGGGCCTGGGCTGTTCCCGGCTCGTTCCAGAAGGGCACCTGTCACTCTCACACAGCTCCTTGGCCAGAACTCCGCGAGGGCCTCGCCCAGGGGAAAGGATGCAGGACAGCGCTAGGGAGTGGATGGCATGTCTGGCGAACATCGCTGCGTCGGCCAGAATCTCCCGACTCAGACTTCTGGCCAGAGTTCACTGATTCTAGAATCAGGAAACATTAGGGTGGGAGGAACCGTCGCGTCCAGGGAATTCCAGACACAAACACACGCCGGGATCCCCTGAGGCTGGTGTAGAAAGAAAGGCAGAGGCCTGCTGAGCCTGAACAGTCTCGGGTGGGAATCTGTAATTTAAAAAGCTCCCCAGGAGCCCTAGCAGGTTTGGCTCAGTGGATAGAGCGTCGGCCTGTGGACTGAAGGGTCCCAGGTTGGATTCTGGTCAGGGGCATGTACCTTGGTGGCGGGCACATCCCCAGGAGGGGTGTACAGGAGGCAGCTGATTGATGTTTCTCTCTCATTGATGTTTCTAACCCTTTATCCCTCTCCCTTCCTCTCTATGAAAAATCAATTAAAAAATTATATATGTATATGAGAAGTGCAAGGGCCTGGCTCACAGCAGGCACTTCCCCCCACCCCCACCCGCCCATCTCCTCCATACACACACATCCATCCCTCTCTTCTTCCATGAAACCACAGCAGTGAGTTCCCTTACGTCCGAAGCTATTCTGGTTCCTAAAAGACCGGAGAAATGTTGCCTCCACAGGCTTCAGTCCATGTGGCCGGGAGGAGAGTCGTTAACAAAAGGCCACCCACTCTCCAAGGTTTGCAGAAGAGCCTGGGCCTTCCTTTCGGGCCTCAGCTGGGGTCAGAGAGATGCCCAAGGCGATAAATAAAGAGCAAAAATAAAACCCAAACAGTGTTTACTCGGAGATGAAAGTGCACGGCAAGGCCTGTGGACAGAAACCACATGTCGGGGATGCTCTGGAATGTCCTGGACTGCAATGGCAAGAAAAAGCTTCTCAGCCTGGGCTGGGCCCCGGAGCAGGACCAGGACTCCGCCCCTGGCGGCCCTCTGGGCACCCTGGCACCTTCCAGTCCCGGAGTCCACGACCAGTCACACCGGACCTCACACAGCCGGAGCCGCCCCGGCTGCCCCGGCCCCTCTCTTCTGTGGGGCCCCTCTGCCCACCAGGACTCCCTTTGTCCACACCACCCCCCTGAGTCTCATTAGCTCTAACTCACCCCTAACACTATGTTTAGACATCTCTCTGCTGGCAACCCCTTGCTGACCTCCATGGCCCCCCAGATTCCCATGCTCCTATGTTCATCTCTAGTCACTGCGTACTTGCTTCTCTCCCTAGTAACTGTGAGCACTTAAGAGTAGAACCCTAGCTGGGATGGCTCAGTGGATAGAGCATCAACCTGTGGCCTGAAGGGTCCCAGGTTCGATTCCAGTCAAGGGCACATGCCCGGGTTGTGGGCTTGATCCCCAGTAGGGACATGTAGGAGGCAGCCAATCAATGATTCTCTCTCTTCATTGACATTTCTAACTCTTCCTCTCCCTTATTTCTTCTCTGAAGTAAATAAAAATATTTTTTTAAAAAAAGGAGGATAGTGTGATGGTGAAAGACTGTGGACCTTGGAGTGAATCTGCCAGGGTCTGACTCTCGGCTTTCCAGCTGTGTGACCTTGGGTAAGTTCATTGACCTCTTATGCGTCAGTATCTCGCTCTGTAAAATGGGGTGATCACAACAGGGTCTGCCAGTTGCTGTGTAAGTCTATTCCAATTGTACATTCTGGAACTGGGGAAATAAAACCCCAGGACAGGCCCGGCTGGTGTGGCTCAGTAGGTTGAGTGTCGTCCCATGCACCAAGAGGTCGCCACTTCGATTCCCGGTCAGGGCACATGCCTGGATTGTGGGCTGCATGCAGGAGGCAGCTGATGGATGTTTCTCTCTCATCGATTTCCTCTCTCTCTCTCTCTCTCATCAATGAAACATTAAATACACACACACAGGAGGGTTTCAGGGACACCACTTGGCCAAGTGTTAGACAAACATGAGCTAAAATGATCACCTGGCCTCCATAAACCATACTCTGACTGATGGGCCATAATGACGGTTTGAATCTCCTGGAATTAGTGTTTGCTTAGGCAGTAAATGTCTGATTATTTCCCTTTCCATAATTCAAAGTCACCCTGGGAGAGATTAAGAGTGTATTTTTTCCAAACCAGGATTATATTAAATGCTGAAGGGTATTCTTTAAGAAGAAAAATGTAAAGATAAAAAATTATAAACAACAAAGTGACAACAAATACATACAAGTGAATCTAAAAATCAAGTGAATGAAAAATCTGATGAACAGAACAAACTGGTGAATGTAACAGAATCAGGGGCATAGAACTGGAGTGGACTGACAATCCTTGGGGGGGTGGGGGGGAATGATCACTTGGCCAACGAGCTTCCACCTATAGACAAGGATGGGGGGGGTGGAGGAGGTGAGGGCCTGGGGTGGGGTGGAAACCAGGTGGAGGGGAGCTATGGGGAGGGGTGGAGAGGAACATCTATAATAATCTGAACAATAAAGATTAAAAGAAAAAAACAATATACATACATTTTTTTAATGTAATTTTTTTGGTCCAGCCCGTGTGGCTCATTGGTTGAATGTTGACCTGTGAACCAGGAGGTCATGGTTTGATTCCTACTCAGGGCACATGCCCAGGTTACAGGCTCTATCCCCAGTGTGGGGCATGCAGGAGACAGATGATCAGTGATTCTCTCTCATCATTGACGTTTCTCTCTCTCTCCCTCTCCCTTCCTCCCTGAAATCAATAAAAATATTTTCTAAAGAAAAAGTATAACTTTTTGGCCGTGTGGACGGGTCTCTTCTCCAGAGACCCCAGCCTCCACTTCACTCCGATGTCTGGGTCGATAAACTGGTTCAAATCTGAGAACTGATGGAGGCTGGTGACTCCCTTTTGGTGACTCACATGAGTCTCCGTTCACTTGCCCTAGAATTCTTCCACTCACATGGATCAAGTCAGAATTTAGCAGACTGCCAGGCCATTTCTTTTGTGGGGGCACCAGGACCTACAAGCCAATGTCACAAGCCTGTGCGAGTTTAAATGGACTTAAGTGGGTGCACATAAGTAAAGCACTAGAATAGAATATGCAAAATAGAAGGGTTTTCTCATCTTCTTGATGCTCCCTGCACCTAAGAACAAGAAGCAGGTGCTCATAAAGGACCACAGATGGAGGCACGGATGGACTGGTGATCCAGGTGCGGCTCCTGAAACGTAACCGCGTTCAGCTAACCCTGGGGGCTGCGGGGCCCCCCAACATGAGCCTGTCTGCACGGGGTTGGGGAGACTTCTGGAAAAGAACTTGCCGGAAGGAAAAGAGAGCCCAAACAGAAGAGATTGCTTTGAAGCCACTGGGCCCAGGCCAGCAGGGAGGAGTATGAACACAGAGCAGAGCAGCTCGGGGTCTGACCCTCAGAGGATCTCCATGAGGCTCAGGCATTTTTCGGTGAATGAGTTATATGTTTTTATTTGGCTGCTAAGGACTTCCAGCCACATCGAGTTGACTTGATGTACTTTCAGGGTGTTGCAATCCATCCTTGGTCGTTTATGCAAGATCCCTTTCTTCTTGACTTTGTGTTTTTCTTCTTCCTTCACACCCACTCCCAGCATGCATGAATCTTGTCCATTTTCTAAGGATTTTTAAAAAATATATTTTATTAATTTTTTACAGAGAGGAACAGAGAGTTAGAAAGATCGATGAGAGAGAGACATCGATCTCAGCCGCCTCCTGCACGCCTCCCACTGGGGATGTGCCGCAACCAGGATCCAAGCTCTTGACCGGAATCGAACCTGGGACCTTTCAGTCCGCAGGCCGACGCTCTATCCACTGAGCCAAACCGGTTTCGGCTCTAAGGATTTCTTATGTTTTTTCATTTTCAAAGATTAAGCCTCGCTCTGCTGACTGCGCTGGGGCCTACCTGTCCTCGTCGCTGTGTGCACATCTCATTGCTGTTTCTTGCTGCTGCTGCCACTTCCTGAGCACGGACCTGCTACCTCTGGCCCAGAGCCATACTGCCATCCCCGCCCCAGTTCTCGCTGGGATTTTATGAGAGTTTCTCCGGGATGATTACCCCGCAGTGGGATTTCTGGGTCAGAAGGCGTGCCCGCTGTGAACTTTGCCAAATCCTGCCTGGTTGCTTTCCAGAATGGCTGTGCCAAGTCACAGGCCCATAGCAGTGCTGGGCCTCCCGTCTGCCCTCCGTGTCACCAACACTGGAGAGGACTGACGTTTCTCGTTTTTGGTTTTGTTTTAATGTCTTTATTTTGCTTTCATTCTTGAGAGATAGTTTCATTGGATATAAAGTTCTAGATTGTCAGTTTTTATTTTCTCTAGCACTTTAGAGATATTGGACTGTCTTATTGTCCCTGGAGATTTTTTAAAACATATATTTTTATTGTTTTTTTTACAGAGAGGAAGAGAGAGGGATAGAGAGTTAGAAACATCAGTGAGAGAGAAACATCAATCAGCTGCCTGCTGCACGCCCCCCACTGGGGATGTGCCCGAAACCAAGGCACATGCCCTTGACCGGAATCGAACCTAGGACCCTTCAGTTCACAGGCCGACGCTCTATCCACTGAGCCAAACCAGTTTCGGAACCTTTCTCATGTGTGGTGAGTGGGAAGTGGTGTCTCACTGTTTTGGTCATTAACGGGACACCTGTCTTCCCTGCTGGACTGAGTCCGGGAGGGTGGCAGATCCACACAGAAGGCACACCTGGGTCCTTCGCATCCTGCTTATGCCTGCCACATGCTTTGTGAACAAATGACCAAGTTGCTCATCCTGAGTTCAAGCTTGCTTTCTGGAGAAGGGCGATGCATTAGAGCAGTGGTTCTCAACCTTCCTAAGGCTGCGACCCTTGCATACAGTTCCTCATGCGGTGGTGACCCCCAACCATGAAATTTTGCTACTGTGATGCATCGTGATGTAAATATCTGCATTTTCCGATGGTCTTAGGCGACCCCTGTGAAAGGGTCGTTCTACCCCCAAAGGGGTCGCGACCCACAGGTTGAGAACCGCTGCATTAGAGGGAGCACACAGGAAGAGCGGCCACTGAAGTCTCAGAAAGCCACCGGCCAGGACGACATTCCTGAGGGACTCCCGGCGGCAGCTGGAGCGAATGCGAGGGGGTGGGTGTTGCCACAGAGCAAAGACAAGCCACCGGGTGGCAGAGCCCGGCGGCTGTGTTCACCGAGGGAACAGGGGCTCTGCGGGGATCAGGGGAGACGGGCGGGAGCCGCCAGACAGATCCCCAGGGACAGGCTTGAATATCAAAGAGAACCGACAGCTGCTGGGTGGTTGGCCAGAAGGGACTTCCTCACATGTTATGGTGATGATGGTGGTTAACATGGGGCTAAAGCCCTAACCGGTTTGGCTCAGTGGATAGAGCATCGGCCTGCAGACTGAAAGGTCCCAGGTTCGAATCCGGTCAAGGGCATGTACCTTGGTTGCAAGCACATCCCCAGGGTGAGGTGTGCAGGAAGCAGCTGATTGATATTTCTTTTTCATTGATGTTTCTAACTATCCTTCTCCCTTCCTCTCTGTAAAAAAATCAATAAAATATATTTTAAAAAATAAATAAAATGGGGCTAAAGCAGAAGTCACGTGTCTCTGGACTGTTCAATCCAAAGGTCTCTCAGTGGGACTTGCACAGAACCACTGACTGTCAGGGGTCTGGGAGACGCTTTTCTGCTGGAGGCCTCAGTTTCCTCGTCTGTAAAATGGGCACCATAATGGTGCCTTCCTCATACATCCAGAGCATGAAATACTACTCATTAATAAAAAGAAATGAGCTACAGATACACACAACTTGGTTAAACCTCAAGAAAAGGATGGCCGGGTATCTCAGTTGTTAGAGTGTTGCACCAATATGCCACGGTTGTGGGTTCTATCCCTGGTAAGGGCACATGCAAGAAAAGCCAATGAGCCCTAGCTGGTTTGGCTCAGTGGATAGAGCATTGGCCTGCAGACTGAAGAGTCTAGGGGTTCAATTCCGGTCCAGGGCACATGCTCAGGTTGCAGGCTTATCCCTATTGGTGGGCATGTAGGAACCAGGCAATTAATGAGTTTCTCTTATCATTGATGTTTCTATCTTTCTCTCCCTCTCCCTTCCTCACTGAAATCAATAAAAATGTATTTTAAAAGATAAAAGAAAAACCAATGAATACATAAATGAATGGACATTGACATTTCTCTCTCTGAAGTTAATAAATTAAAAATAAATAAATAGAACATTATTGAAAAAAGCCCATTTCAAGAAGATACATGCTAATAATTGAATTTATATAACACCTATGCATGAACATCAGGGGTTAGGAATGGGATGCAGGGGTAGTTGTAAAGGAGTGTTCTATGGTGATGATACAGTTAAGCATCTTTTTTTTTTTAACATGAAAGTACACATGTGATAAAATTGCCTAAAGCCACACACACACACCCATGTATAATTGGTAAAATCTGAATAAGCTCTGTGGATTGTACTAATGTCAATTCCCTGGTTTTTATATGATGCTATAATTATGCAAGATGTTAACATTGGCCGAAACAGGTTTGGCTCAGTGGATAGAGCGTCATCCTGCGGGCTGAAATCTCCCAGGTTCGATTCCAGTCAAGGGCATGTATCTTGGTTGCGGGTACATCCCCAGTGGAATGCATGCAGGAGGCGACTGATCAATGTCTCTCTCATCATCGATGTTTCTAGCTCTCTATCCCTTCTCCTTTCCTCTCTGTAAAAAATCAATAAAATATATTTTTTAAAAAAAAAGATGTTAACATTGGGGGAGGCTGGGTGACTCTAGAATTATTTTTAAAGTAAAAGGAAAATGAAAAAGAATGCTGTACTCCCAGGCTGGGACCTGGGTTTGTGGCTCTAGTTTAGGTTCTTAACTTCCTGAGGCAGATCCCCTGCATCTCCAGGACAACACGAGCCCATCTGTGAAATGGGGGTATTGGCTTATGTCACCGGTTTTCAAAATTTCATGTTTAACGGTGAAACCCATTGTCCCCCCAAAAAAATCTTACACTGATGCAGACACTTTTGGTATCCAACACTGTGAACCCCAGTGGGACTTTTCTAAAATTTATTTATTTTTTACTGTGTAGGCAGTATAATGACCACCTCTCCTCTGCAAGGTGTTTGCATTTAGTTATTTTTATTTTTTTTTTAATATATATTTTATGGATTTTTTACAGAGAGGAAGGGAGAGGGAGAGAGAGCCAGAAACATTGATGAGAGAGAAACATTGATCAGTTGCCTCCTGCACACCTCCTACTGGGGATGTGCCCATAACCAAGATACATGCCCTCGACCGGAATCGAACCTGGCACCCTTCAGTCCGCAGATTGATGCTCTATCCACTGAGCCAAACTAGTCAGGGCCCCAGTGGGGGACTTCTGACAGCACCTATAACACTTTGAAGGAGGGCGGTACCCGAGCCCAGGGTGGACTGGCAGTGCTGAGAGATGAATGCTCTCTAAGGGGAGCTGGTAGTCACACAGCCCAGAGCCCTCGCCCTTGGGGCTGGATGACTAGGAATGGGCGCTCAGGGGTGCCCAGGTGCCTGCAGTAGGAACTGGCTAGATAGCTAATGTTTTACCTGTCGGCCTTCCTCCCTGCCTCACTTACCCAGGCCCTCACCTGAGTTGCTGGGAAAACAATCCAGATCCCGTCTCAGAATCTGCTCTGTTCCAACCCAGTTAGAAGCCCAAACTGCAAAGCAAGTAAGAGCTGTGGCCCCAGGAGGGTCCATGAGAGATGGGCCATACGGGAACCTTCTAGAGGCGTCGGCCTGCACACAAACTTGGAACAACAAGTAGATGTTGAAGGAAAGGGATGAAGGGGAAGGCACACCTGGAGAGGGACCCTCCTGAGCCAAGACAGGAGGAGGGAAGACCCTGTGGCGACGTGTCCCTGTCCTCTGTGCTGACCAAGTTGCTCAGTGCAGCTCCTCCCGTATCTTTCCTTTTCACTCAAGACCGTGTTCCTCTTGGCCCAAGAAAGTGACCCAAAAAGGATGGTGGTCACTTTCTTATCAAGGCCGAGGTGGGGACACACATCGGGGCCTTCCCCCAGTTCCCCTGGCCTCCAGAGACTTCCCTCGTGAGGCCACCCACACCCCACAGGAGCTACTGCAGGACACCTCCCAAGCTCTGAGCCAGACAAAGGAGCCCCAGGCAGTGCCCTGAGGTTAGAACCTCACACACACTGGGCAGCGCGGTCCTAGGGGAGAGCACTGGCAAGGGAGGCCGGCTGTCCACTGTGGAGTGGCCTGACGAGAGAGCTTTTTCTCTTCAGCAGCATCCACATACCAGGATCACGGGACAGGACACGTGAAAGGGCTTCATAAACCACAAGCCATAAACAGTCGTTCTGTTCAGCTGTGAGCTCTCATTCCAAGGAGAGCAGAGCCTTGTCCTTATTCCACACTGAGTCCCAGACCTGGCACAGGGCCTGATGCACAGGCGGGGCTCAGTCAATGGTAGATGAATGAATCAACAAACGAACAAATGAATGAGAGTTTGGACATGTTGTCTAGCTCAACAATTGAATCCAACAAAGTATTGCTAAGGACCTACTACGTGCCAGAAGCTGGGCTGGGCGCTGAGGAAAGTCACAAATAAGATGAGAATTCTTAGCCTCAGAGCTTATGGCCTAATTGGGGAACAACCTCTTTTCAAGGCTCATGTACCCACTCCTGGTATCCTCAGCCCATCTAACTCAAATCCAGATCCCGGTCACTGCTCAGGCTGTCTGTGGTGGATGAACTCTAAGGTGCCCGTGTGATACCACCTCCTGGTGTTGACACCCTTATGTATTCCCCTCTCCTTGAGTGTGGAGAGGGCCACTGTTTGCTTCTAAACAACCAAACATGGCAAAGGTGATGAGAATGCAGATGCTGACATGTAGGTGACTCCATTACAGAAGTTGTGACATTCTTGTGAGGAGGCTCTGCCTCTCTTGCTGGCACTGATGAAACAGGCAGCCATGCTGAGGAGCTGATTTGGTGAGGAACTGAGAGAGTCCTCCCGCTGACAACACAAGACACTGAATTCTGCTCACAACTGTGTGAGCTTGAAAGTGGATCCTTCCCCAGTCAGGTCTCAGATGAGACTGCAGCCCCAGCCAACACTTCGTCACCTTGTGAGACCCTGAGCAGAGGATTGAGCGAAACCGTGCCCATATTTCTGACCCATGGAAATACAGTGGTACCTCGAGATACGAGTGCCCTAACATACGAGATTTTTGAGATATGAACTGTTGAGCGAGCAATTTTTGCTTTGAAATACGAGCAACATTTGAGATAGGAGTAATCGCGTGGATAGGCAGGCTGCACACAACCACCAGTTTACTGTGACTCGAGCGTCTCATAGTTTCCCACGCCTCAAGGTTATGGAACAAATTAAACCCATATCTCGAAGTACCACTGTAGTGAGATCAGAAAGATTTGTTGTAGACTGACATACCTTGTTGTGGGGTTGTAGGGAGGAGAAGAGATAAAAACCAAAGGACTTATATACTTACTAGAGGCCTGGTGCATGAAATTTATGCACAGGTAGGGTCCCTCGGCCTGGCCAGCAATCAGGGAAGATCTGTAGGGCAACTGGTGGGGTGATCAGGGACCCCCACTGCACCTACCTTGGCTGGCCTGGTGCCGCCCACTTGCCAGCCTGCCACCACTGGTTGCCTCCCTCTGCAGGGTGACTGGCGGGGCGATCAGGGTCCCCTGCTGTCACCAGCTTGGCTGGCCTGGGGCCTGTGGGCTGGGGGCAGCTCCTGCGTTAAGCATCTGCCCCCTGGTGGTCAGTACACATCATAGTGATAGGTCATTCCGCTGTTCAGTCTATTTGCATATTAGGCTTTTATTATAGAGGATATTATATAGCCAATGGACACGGGCAATAGGATAGTGAAGACTTGGGGGGTAGGTATGTACTGGGGGGGATGGGAGATATCTATAATACTATCAACAATAAAAAATGCATTTTTTTAAAAAGGAAATGTTTGTTGTTTAAGCCTCCGAGGTTGTGATAAATCGATACACAGTAGTAGATGACTTTTCTCCTAAAACGTCCTCGTTCCTATTTACCAGCTGGTCCGTCTTCTTCGGAGGAGACACATGTTGCTTTTTGCCTTCTCAGCACCCCATTCTTCTCCCTCCCATTACACAACCCAGCTTTCTTGTGAGACTGACTCTACCCTCTTACTCCAAGGGTTAACATGTGACCCTGGATTTAGCCAATCCGAATTCTCCATTCAACTGGGCCTCAGCAATACGTTCCGAGATGAGCATGGGGCCTGAACTGGTGCATCAGCGTTCATGCTGGGCTTTTTCAGGTTTCGATAAACGGATGGAATATCATCCTGTAGCTCTAGAAGCCATTTGTGCAGCGAGGATCCACGTGAAGTGGGGAGGAAGCAGGAAAACAGAGTTGAGCTATGATGGAGACAAAGTCTACATGACATTGCTCACCTGAGCACCCGGATCCAGGCCTCCACCTCTGGACATCCTGCTGACTTGAGTTAGTAAATCCCATCGTTTCTCTGAGCCACTTGAGTTGGGTTTCTGTCACTTGCCAAAGAGCAAGTCCTGTTTTCACGCACTCATCTCTACAGATCAAACCCGATAAGCTCCCTCCACCAGGAAGCCTGCCCTGAACACTCTTCGTTGATTTTCCCTCCTCCAGCACTGTCCCCCCTCCCCCTCAGCATTGCATTTTACCCTCTCCTGCTGCTCATCAGCACCCCAGCAAGGTCTCAAGCATTTTTAAAGACCTTTCTCTCATGCTAGGCACACAGTAGGAGCCAAAACCAAACGAATCCAAAAAATCCCTTTTGAGACAAAACGCAATGTTGTAAAGAGGTGGCCACAAAGAAGGACGTTTATGGCCCTGCATGGAGCACGGGGGGGGGTGTCAGGAACTTGCAGATACACAGCGTTAGCAGCTGCCCAGAGTGTTAGAGGTAGTGGGTTCAGGGAAAGGACCAGATGCAGACAATGGAAACCACACTGTCTTGAAACTAGAAAGGGAGTTTACCAGAACGGCGAGTGGCTCTCAAACTTGAGAATCCTGGAGGGCTTGTTACACACAGAGAGCTGGGCTCACCCCTGTTTCTGATTCAGTAGCTCTCAGGTGGGCCCAAGAATGTGTATTTCTTACAAGCTCGCAGTACTGCTAACAAGTTTCTAACCACGGGTCCGGGGGTCACACTCTGAGAACCACTGGATTAAATAATACTAAGATGATTCTAGAACATGGAAGGGAAACGGAGAGTCAAGTATCGAGTGAGATTACACAGCAGGAAGCAACCCCATGCCACCCTCTGGGAGAGCTCCAGGGAAGAACCCCCTTCAGGTGGCCACCCCAGGTGCGGGCACCTACCACTCCACCGTCTATCACTCTTGTTAGAAAATGGGTTCAGGCCAAAACCGGTGTGGCTCAGTGGATAGAGCATCAGCCTGCGGACTGAAAGGTCCCGGGTTCGATTCTGGTTAGGGGCATGTATCTTGGTTGTGGGCACATTCCCCAGTAGGGGGTGTGCAGGAGGCAGCTGATCAACGTTTCTCTCTCATTGATGTTTCTAACTCTATCTCTCCCTTCCTCTCTGTAAAAAAAATCAATAAAATATATTAAAAAAAAAAAGAAAATGGGTTCGGGGTGGCCCACACCCTCATCTGCAACCCAAGTGTCTTGGATGTTGTCACTTCTGGCATCAACCCTCGGGGAGCTCCTTCCAGGAGAATGCAGGGATGAGAGCAACAGCTACTTGAGTCACATTTGAGAGACCCAAAGCTCAGAGAGGGGAGGTCCTTTGCCTGAGGTCACCCAGCAGTAGACCGACCCTGGAGGCTGGATTTGAATCTGGGCTGGCCTGCCATCAAAGCCCAGACTCTTTGCACAGCAAAGTCAGGTGCTTGGCTTCAAGTCTCCCTTGCCCCCTTTGAGAAATGTCCCTATGTCAAAGGCAGAAATTGAGACCCTTAAGAATTGTGGGCCGAAACCAGTTTGGCTCAGTGGATAGAATGTCGGACTGCGGACTGAAAGGTCCCAGGTTCGATTCCGGTCAAGGGCATGTACCTTGGTTGCGGGCACATCCCCAATTGGGGGTTTGCAAGAGGCAGCTGATCGATGTCTCTCTCTCATCGATGTTTCTAACTCTCTATCCCTCTCCTTTCCTCTCTGTAAAAAAAAAATCAATAAAATATATTAAAAAAAAAAAAGAATTTCGGGATTGATTAGGGAAGAGCAGGCAGGGCTTTCCCAAGAGTCTATCATAAGTCAAGGCCCTCAGGGACCTGTCCCCATGGCTTGGGGTGCTGAGCCCTTCCCCGCTGGGCCCCGCCAGCCTCCTCCAGGTTCTAGTGGCCAGGCTCATACCAACCAGTGGCCATGATGGCAATGATCGTTGGCCATCAGATGTGGTGCTGACCTCAGGTCTGCAGATCTCACAGCAGGGACGCAGAGCAAACCTCAAAGAAAATGGGCAAGATCCGGAAGCTCAAGTGTCTTCTCTGGGCCTTGCCTGCCCGTTCTGAGTCTCTGTCTGTCAATCTCTCTCTGTCTCTCTCTCTTGCACTCTCTTACCATTCTGCTCTGCGTTCTCAGTGGAGTTCCCATTCCTGTTTCTCTGACCCTTGCCTCTTCCTCTCTGCATCTGGTCCTCTCTCTTCTTATTCCCTCTGCCTCTGATTCTGTCTTCTTTCTCTTTCTGTCCTTTCCTGTCTCTGTCCCTCTGCCTCCCCTCCCCCTTGGCCCTGTCCTTCTCTTCTCCCTGCCCCCTTCCTCTCTCTCTCCCTTGTCCTCCCTCCTATTCCTCTCCCGCCCTCCTCCCTCCCCTCCCCCTCCCCCCCGTCCTCCCTCCCCTGGAGTTCAAACACAGAGACCCAGTGGCCTCCTAAGAGACAAAACTCCCCAGGGGCCCAGCAGGAAGTGCAGTTTCGCCTCTGACCCTGTCAGCTGGCCCTGGGGGTGCAGCCTTCCTCCCACCCCGTCCACTGGGGCAGGATGTGCTTCTGAGCGGCTCAGAGAGTGAGGGGCTGGCGACGGCCAGGTGAGCAGGGGCAGAGAACCCCACTTTCACTGAGCTCCTCTGGGGTGTTGGCCCTGGACCAAGTCCCAGGGGTGGGACTTCCAAGGCCGGAGTCTCGTTCCGGGAAGACAGAGGACTTATAAGGGCAACGAGGCGGTTGAGGGTGGGGGTGGCTGAAGCTCCGGAGGCCAGAGAGGTCTCTGCAGAGGCGGGGGGCTTCCGGGCCAGCCAGGAGGATAACACCCCCACACATTTCAGGGCTCTTAATTTTTTTTTTTTTTACTCTTAATATATTTTTACACTCACTGGATGACCATTAGGAAAGGCAGTGTGGTCCTACCTGGTTTGGCTCAGTGGATAGAGCGTCGGCCTACAGACTGCAGGGTCCCAGGTTCGATTCCGGTCAAGGGCACATGCCCGGGTTGCTGGCTTGATCCCCAGTGGGGGGCGTACAGGAGGCAGCTGATCAATGACTCTCTCATCATTGATGTTTTTCTCTCTCTCCCTCTCCCTTCCCCTCTGAGATCAATAAACATGTATTTTAAACACAAAAGAAAGGCAATGTGGCTGGGAGGTTGGGAAGTGTCCAGGGGTCAGAGACAGGGTCCGGCTCCAGCTGCGTCCCACCTGGCCCTGTGCGTGGCCTCAGACAAGTCCCATCTCCTCTCCCAGCTGTCTCCTCGGGGCTGCAGCAGGTGTGGGGCCTGTTTTTTTTGGGTGCAACCTGGGGGGTGGATGGGAGGAAAGGAGCTAGAGATGGGGAGGAAACCTCCCAGCTGCTGCAATGCCTGCACATCTGGCCTTACCACACACATTCTCTCTCCCTCCAGTGTGGAGGGCTGAAGTCCGGCACAGGTGTCACTGGTTTAAGTTCAATGTCAGCAGTGCTGCGTTAGGAAGGTCTAGCCCAGGGGTCGGCAAACTCATTAGTGAGTAGAGCCAAATATCAACAGGACAACGATGGAAATGTCTTGTGAGAGCCCCATTTTTTAAACTTGAACTTCTTCTAACGCCACTTCTTCAAAACAGACTCGCCCAGGCCGGGGGATTTTGTGGAAGAGCCACACTCAAGGGGCCAAAGAGCCCCATGTGGCTCTCGAGCTGCAGTTTGCCCACCACGGGTCTGGGAAAACTCCATGCCTGTGTCCTTTGCCAGCTGCCAGGGGTGCCCGATCCAGGGCTCAGGCCCCTTCTTCATCTTCAGCGCCGGTGGCCGCGTGTCCCTCTCTGGCCATCTTCACAACCACGCCTCTTCCTGGCCTTCCTTCTGCCTCCCCGATCCCCTCTTAAGGACCCTTGTGGTTACAAGGGGCCCACCCGGGTAGACCAGGATAATCTTTTATTTTTATTATTGAGATGGAACTGACATATAGCATTGCCCAGCAGGCCCTCGGGTTACGTCGAAGATCCATTCCTAAGGCGATGTAACACGATTTTCCCCATAAGTCAGAACCCACCTACACAAGCACCTCCATCACTCACATGGAGCACACACACAGCAGTAATGAAGTGAAACAGTAAAAAAATTTAAAAAAGAGATAACCATCCCTGACCTTTACTTGTGGTAAATATAGCAAATAATAAAAAAAACATAAGGCACATACGTCCATACGTCAAAATGATGGCACTTTTGAAAAATATATATAAATACATGGGAGATGGTGACGTAACCACGAAATGACGTACATCGAGCCCGACATAACCCGAGGACTGCCTGTATTAGTTTCAGGTGGATGACACAAAGATCTGACAAAGGCATATGTTGCAAAAGGGTGCCCACGGTAAGTTTAGTGAACATTCACCACCTCACATAGTAACATTTTTTTTCATGTGATAACTTTTAAGATCTACTCTCTTAGCAACTTTCAAATATACAATACAGAGCTATTAACTAGAGTCACCATGTTAATCTCCCTGTTTTAATTTTTTTTCATTGAGAGAGAGAGAGAGATTCATTGGTTGATTCCTACACGCGCCCAGACTAGGGATCAAACCCACAACCCCGGTGCATCAGGACGATGCTCCAACCAGCTGAGCCGCCCACACAGGCTAATGTCTCCATTTTTAAAAAAAATATATTTTATTGATTTTTTTACAGAGAGGAAGGGAGAGGGATAGAGAGTTAGAAACATCAGTGAGAGAGAAACATCGATCAGCTGCCTCCTGCACACCTCCTACTGGGGATGTGCCTGCAACCAAGGTACATGGCCCTGACTGGAATCGAACCTCGGACCTTTCAGTCCGCAGGCTGATGCTCTATCCACTGAGCCAAACCGGTTTCGGCTAATGCCTCCATTTTAAGGTCAATGCAAACGCAACCTTAATTGCACCTGCAACTTTAAATCCTCTTTGCCATACGACTCAACTACTCACAGGTTCCAGGGATGAGGACATGATCAACTCGGAGGGGCCATTTCCTGCCTACCCTGTCTTGCCGAGGGGGAAGGTTTTGCAGGTCCCACCTCATTTTAATCTCCCCCCAAATCCTGAGGGGCTAGTGTTGTTAACCCCATTTTACAGATGAGGACATTGAGGTCCACATCACACCGACAGTAAGTGATGGAGCTGAAATTTGAATCCAGGTCTGTCCGATCTCACAGCCCACACTTTCCCCACCTTCTCACAATCCTTTCCAAACTCCAGGATGTCATAGAAGAGAAATTATGTCATTCATTGAACCAGTCTGTGGAGCCCTTACTGTGTGCAGAGCAAAATGCTGGATGCTCTGGAGGACCTCTCAGAGTATTACGATGAAGGCTTTAACTCCAGAGGAATGTGTAATCTGTTGAGAGCAGGTGATGACGTACCCCAATGCAGAGAGGAGAATAGGGGGAGGGGGAGAGGAGTGAGGGGATCAGAGGAATGTCTTCTTGGTTACTGATTAGGGTCCTGGTGTGGGAGGGCTGGTTTTAGGCTCAAAATCCAGCTCTACTTCTTCCTTGGTGTGCGGCCTGAAGCAAATGAGCTTCTGTTTTTCCATCTGTAAAATGGGCACAACTATATTCACTATTTCCTGCGTGGGATTGTCATGAGGACTCAGGTGAGGCTCGGAAAGCACGAAGCAGGTGCCTGGGGAAATGAAGAAAAGCAGCAGCTGACATTTTCACTCTGAAGATTCTGGCAGGATCCAGGGGTGAGGCAGCGAGGTGAATGGCACTCGGTGGTTGTTGCAAACGGATTCTTCGGAGAGGAGGGAAAAGAGCGCTGGACAGGGAATCACAAGATCAAGGGTGCTGTCCTCCTAGCCGAGACTGGTTTGGCTCAGTGGATAGAGCGTCGGCTTGTGGACTGAAAGGTCCCAGGTTCGATTCTGGTCGGGGGCATGTACCTTGCTTGCGGGCACATCTCCACTGTGGGGCGTGTAGGAGGCGGCTGATCGATGTCTCTCTCTCATAGATATTTCTGACTTTCTATCTCTCTCCCTTCCTCTCTGTAAAAAATAATAAAATATATATTTTAAAAAATATTTTTTAAAAAAGAATGCTTCTGACTATAGAACTCTTTAAAAAAAAAGGGGGGGGGGGTACTGTCCTTGGCTGCTCTCCAGTGACTGAGGGATCATGGATGAGGGACTTCAGGCCTTGGTGCCTTGGTTTCTTCATCTTGTAACAAAGATGCGGCCTCTGGGTTTGTGGGGGTCTCATCGGATTAGGTATGAGTGCACGGTGACATGCCATCCAGATGGGGGAGCGTCTTCATCATTTCCCAGGAGCCACCTGCACAAAGGAATGCCAGTGACCCCCTGGAACGGGACATTGAAGTAACGCTCTAGCGAGTGCTGCAGAAAGCCATGATCACATAGACCCAGCAATGCTCGGGGTGCACAGGGTGTTGTCATCGGAGACTCAGAGAGCTTGGGTGATGCATTTGCAGAGAGGGGAGTTCAGGGTCAGGGTCAGAACCAGGACTTCCTGTCCCAGCATGCCCTCCACCTGCCTCACTGCTCAGGGGTAACTGAGCAACCCGGGAGGGGGCCCGAGGGGCCCTCCTAACACCTGCCGCCGGGAGGGTGTAGCGGTCGGCTACTCCTGTGGTTTCTCAATGTATCTGTTACTTTTGAACCGTTTCTCCAAAGGACGCCCGACCTGGAAGCCCCATGCCCAGGCCTGGCAAGGGGGCGCTTGTCACTGGGGCCTCTGAGGCCCCTCCTGACCCAGCCCCTCCTGACCTGACCCCCTGTGGACCTGTTCAGACTCCACCATCCACTTCCCCACCCAGGCCCAGCAAAGCCTTGTTTGCCTCAAGCTCGCCTTGTTCACGCCCCTTCCCGGCCTTCACCTCCCCTCCCTTCCCTGAGGCCTGTGCCCGGTGCTTCTGGGGTGGGAGGGTCCAAATGCCCTGCGCTTACCCGCTGGGCGCCCTGGGCCTGGGGTACGTTCTGCCCCCCTCCGGCTTCCACTGTCTCCTCTGTGATAGGATAGGAGAGGCCAGTTCAGTCGTAGGGTTGGAGCCACACCTGGCCCCCAGGCCACACTCTCCAAGTTCACTATCAAGCCCAGGTGTGGCCCCTCCCAGAGGCCTTCTCTGCTACCGCAGTCCTCACTCCTTGCCCAGCCCTCACTAACCCACTCCACAAACTGCTGTGGGGAGCCTCCTACCCTGATTCCCCGAAAGTAAGACATCCCCCGAAAATAAGACCTACTTCCAGCTTTGCCTCTCGCTGTAATATAAGGCATCCTCCCGATAATAAGGCCTCCCCCAAACATAAGACCTCCCCAGAATAGAAGGCCCCCGAAGCTACCGTCAGGCATCTGACTCCTGGTTTAAAGAGACCTCGCAATGCCTGAACAGCTCCGGCTGTGCTGCGGCCAATCAGTGAGCTGGTTTGTAATGACAGCTACTACCGGACCGTAGACAGGTCATAAATTTCCTTTTTTTTTTTTTCGTTCAACAATAAATGTGTACCGTATTCTTCTTCATGGAAAAATAAGACATCCCCTGACAATAAGACCTAGCGCCTCTTTGGGAGCAAAAATTAATATAAGACACTGTCTTACTTTCGGGGAAACAGGTGATGCCAGGCTTGGCTGGGCCGCCTGAGGAGATGCAGGAAGCAGGCAGGCCCTCCTCTGGGCAGCTCTGAGGGTAGGGCCCAGCCTCCGGGCGGAAAGTCCCAGGAACTCACTCTGGGGGCTCCCATTCTAGGGCTCCCTGGGGCCTTCTACCTCCAAACTGCCGCCTCCAGGTGTCCCATGAAGACAGGGGGCTCTTTCCCAGCACACCCCCGGGGCAAGGGGGCACTGGCAGTCCAGGGGCCAAGGAGCCTGGGCGTCTGGGTTCAGACTTCAGGTTTTCTCTCCATTCGGGGTGCCCTGGGCTGAGCAGAGAGAATGGTCCTCGGCCCAGGGACTCCGGAATGCCGAGCAGGCTCCCCGCCACGAGGGAAGGGGCCAGGCCTCCTCGCCCAGCTCCAGGCAGATCCAGACTGTTTGCTAAAACCACAGCGGAGAGGGCTGAGGGGAATGGAGGGCTGGGGTTTGAGGGCAGAGATCCTGGCTCTGCTTACCCCTTGAGGGAGGCGGGGCCTGTCCTGGCAAAGGAACGGATCTGGGTGGATGGACGGAGGGGAAGCAGGAAGAGAACTCTCCCTCCCATACCATAGACTGACTCCCCAAGGGAGGGGCGTGGGCAGCCAGTCCCCCCCATCCCTCCAGACACCCCATCTCCCAGCCCAGGCCCCTTCTCCTCTCAGCTCCCTCCTCCAGAGCCCCCCAAAGCCACCCTCTCCTCCCTTCCCAGACCTTATTTGTCAAATGCCTCA
>JAAGEH010000109.1:4680575-4722857 GCA_011751065.1 Lasiurus cinereus
TCCTTCCTTCCTTCCTTCCTTCCTTCCTTCCTTCCTTCCTTCTTTCCCTCTTTCTTTCCTTCCTTCCTTCCATCCACCCATCCATCCAACAGTGCACATTAATCAGTCTGCAACACAGGGGGCAGGTGCTAGGCTGAAACTGCTACATACCTTGCTTCACTTTACAGCTAAGGAAAGGGAGACTCAGAGAGGTGAGGTGATTTGCCCAAGGTCACACAGCAGGTAACTGCCTGAATCAATAGTTGAACCTAGTTCTTCTACCAGAGTGTTGGGACTTGACCCAAAGTGTGAAGTGTGGAGGCAGGGAAGGGAGTGGCCTGCCGGGGAGATGGCTAGAACAGCAGGCCTGAGCTGCAGAGGAAAATGGGCTGGACGGGTGACCGGGATCACCCAAGGCCAAGCGAGGGTCCCGGGAGGTTTGCTCTTCATCCTGTGGCCACAGAGACCAGGATTTTGTCCCTGCTTTGGGGCACTAAAGAGGGCTTGTCACAAGTACTCAGTTTTCTTACTGGACAAATGGCCCAAAAGCATTCATATGTGTTCCTGACCCCAAGGTTTGGGCCTTGCAGTGAAATGGATCTGGGTTTAATCCCAGCACTGCCACGTCATAGATGGGGACGTGACAAGTAATGAGATTATCCGTCTTTTCTGAGCCTCTGTGTTCAGCTCTGGGAAATCGGACTTTTAAAATATATAGTTGATTTTTTACAGAGAGGAAGGGAGAGGGATAGAAAGTTAGAAACATCAATGAGAGAGAGACATCGATCAGCCGCCTCCTACACGCTCCCCACTGGAGATGTGCCCGCAACCAAGGTACATGCCTTTGACCGGAATCGAACCTGGGACCTTTCAGTCCCCAGGCTGATGCTCCATCCACTGAGCCAAACCGGTTTTGGCAGAAATGGGACTTTTGACCTCATTGTGAGGGCCCTTGTGAGGGACAGAAGGGACAAGTTCCTTAAAGCACCAGCACAGTAGAAGCACAGTGGTGGCTGCTATTATTATGATTACAGTGGTACCTCGAGATACGAGTGCCCTAACATACGAGATTTTTGAGATACGAGCCGTCGAGCGAGCGATTTTTGCTTTGAAATACGAGCAACATTTGAGATAGGAGTAATCGCGCGGATCGGCCAGCTGCACACAACCCACCAGTTTACTGTAACTCGAGCGTCTCATAGTTTCTCACGCCTCAAGGTTACGGAACGAATTAAACTCGTATCTCGAGGTACCACTGTATTCCCATTAGCTGGGTCCTCTGGGGGTCAGGCCCGGAATCGAACCCCCTCCCGCACCCACTTCCTGAGTGTCCATGCATGTTCCAAAAGCTTGGGCTTAGAATAGTCACTGTTGACCCCCAGAGTATTTCATCCTGAGCAACATGAGAAAAGCAACAGACAAAGAAGTGGCTGGGAGACGGGAGACCTGGGCCTAGCGCCAGATCTGCCCCAACTCCTGACATGCTGTGTGACCTGGAGTGAGTCATGGCCCTCTCTGGGCCTCACGCAGAGAGGTGGACCGAACAACCGACCCTAATAGTCTTTCATTTCCCATCTCAGCCACTGGGGCCGGCAGATGGAGATCCAGCTCTGGGCCCAAACCTGCAGCAGGCGGGTCCGATTCAGAATCAGGCCAGGGAGTGAATGGCCACCAAGCAGGTCCATTGCCTAACTCCTGGAGCCTCCAAACACTTCACTGGAGCCCTAACCGGTGTGGCTCAGTGGATAGGGCGTCGGCCTGCTGACTGAAGGGTCCCAGGTTCAATTCTGGTCAAGGGCATGTACCTTGGTTCCAGGCGCATCCCCAGTGGGGAGCGTGCAGGAGGCAGCTGATCGGTGTTGCTCTCTCATCGATGTTTCTAACTCTCTATCCCTCTTCCTTCCTCTCTGTAAAAAAATCAATAAAATATATTTAAATTTTTTTTTTAAATCAAATACTTCATTATAGAATCCTGTGTAATACAGGGAGGGGGCAGATTTAGCAAATACAAGTAAGAGATGCCCAGTTAAATTTGAATGTCAGATAAATCATGAATCGTTTTTTAGTATAAGTATGTCCCAAATATTGCATGGAACAAACTTATACTAAAAAGGTATTTGTCCGCTGAGAACGGTTTGGCTCAGTGGATAGAACGTTGGCCTGTGGACTGAAAGGTCCCAGGTTCGATTCCGGTCAGGGGCATGTACCTTGGTTGTGGGCACATCTCCAGTAGGGGGCATGCAGAAGGCAGCTGATCGATGTCTCTCTATCATCGATATTTCTAGCTCTCTATCCCTTTCCTTTCCTCTCTGTAAAAAATCAATAAAATATATTTTTTAAAAAAGTTATTTGTCCTTTTTCTAAGATTCAAATAATTCAGGTTACCTGGAGTCCTGTATTCTGACTGGCAGCCTAACTGCAGCCAAAGAAAAAGACCCGAGAAAGCTCTGTTAGGGCTCATGGGCAGTGCTCAAAAGGACGTGCGAAGGGGAAAATCGCAGTGCAGAGCAGTGTGGAGACTGTGTTTCTTGCACAAACAGGGAAGGGGAGAGGACGGGAAGGATGTAGCAGACACAGTGGAAACCCAGGCTGCTCTGGGGAGGGCCTCGGGAGCGGGCACAGGAGGTGGAAGGCTTTTCACGGTGCCCTCTCTGTAGCTCTTGAATCTTGCACCAGGTGGATATTTTTACCAGGCAAAAAATAAATAAATAACACAACCAGGCAGTTCTGCTCTGACCCAGCTCCCTGCACCCTTAACCCCCTGCATTCTAGAAACACTCTGGGGCTTGTGTTATCCTTGTCAGAATTCCTCTAGGCTGTTGACTCCTGTCTCATCCTGTCCGAGGCATCCCCCAGTCTGTGGGAGAGGGATGAGTCACAGTCACACAGTCTCTCTCTCTCTCTCTCTCTCTCTCTCTCTCTCTCTCTCTCTCTCTCTCACACACACACACTCACAAACCCCACCAGCTGTTTGCCATCTACAGCCTTCCCGAGGAAGATCCCTTCTATTTTTATACTTTTAAAATATATCTTTATTGATTTCAGAGAGGAAAGGAGAGGGAAAGAGATAGAAACATCAATGATGAGAGAGAATCATTGATCGGCTGCCTCCTGCACGTTCCCCATTGGGGATCAAGCCCACAATCTAAGCATGTGCCCTTGACCAGAATTGAACCTGGGAACCAGTCTGCAGGCTGATGCTCTATCCACTGAGCCAAACCAGTTAGGGTGGAAGATTTCCTTCTAGCGGTTGCCCCCAAATCTGCAAAGATTCTGGTGCCCTTCCTCTCTCTCTCTCTCTCTCTCTCTCAATATCTCTCTCTCTCTCTCTCTCTCAATATCTCTCTCTCTCTCTCTCTCTTCCTGCCTCCCTCTCTTTCCCTCCCCTGTTCTCCCCTCAAACTGTAATTCAAGTGAATTTAAGCCTCCTTTTTATTGGGAGTGCCAGGCATTGTTCAAGAAATAATGAAAACCTCCCAACAAATCTAAATGGAGGGATTACCAGAGCAAGAGGAGAAGTGCAAGGTGGGTAGGGCAGTAATTTTGTATATGTGTCTGCAGGGAGGAAGCATCTGGGAAGGCTTCTTGGAGGAGGTGGTACCGTGGGGGTGAAAAAAAGTGATCTCCTGAGCAAAGCCAGAATCTTGCGGCGTTAACAAGCGGGTATTTATTGGGCACAGTGATGTGTGGAGTTCAGTGCTCAGTGCAAGGACGAAGACAAAACAAGGAGCCTGCCAGGGCCTTCCCTGGCAGAACTTGTCCTGCGGGGAGAAAACAGTGCATGTACAGAAGGCTGTGGGAACAGATCCAGCCGGGTGTGCTCATTACCCTATCCAAGGTGGCAGGGCTGGGGGTCCAGGGCTGGGGGAAGGCCCTTACACATCTTCACCTTTCACTCTCACTCTTCAGGTGAGGCCTCAGGCCCAGAGAAGCACAGGGAACTGTCCAGGTCACACAGCAAGTCAGTGGCCAAGCCATGACCAGATAGATCCCAGGCCCCTGGCTCCCAGCCCAGGGCTCTCTACACAGCCCCCCACGCCCTGCCTCCCACAGGCCTGGCGCTCAGGTTGGCATCCAGGGAAGGCTTCCAGAAGCAGGGATTGCCGGGCGCTCAGACCCTGGGCGGTCCTCTGGCAGGTGGCACAGAGGTGTGGCATAAGGTGCTGTCCCAGGAAGGGCCCTACCTACTTTGTAACCTGGGATGAATCTGCACTGATCAGGCTCAGTGCACAGCAGCTTGCCAGGGCAACTGGGGGGGAAGGGACCCCCTGATAGAGACTCCCCTGTGCTTCCTCCCAGTGGAACCTAAGGCAGGAATCAGGCCCGCTCACAGGAACGCAAATGAAGGTTTAGGGAAAGGAAGCAACTTGCCCAAGATCCCTGGCAGTGACGGCCCAGGCACAGCAGGGCCCTGTGCCATTTTCATGAGACAATTCCGCCTGTACCCCGAGGTCCACACCCCTCTCATCACAACAGGCAGGTTTCCTCCTGACACTCCTGACAGCCCCACCATGAGCTCTCTGTCTGCCTGGTTAACACAAACGTCTCCTCCAGGAACAGGTAACCCCTGAAGGCATTATCAGCCATTCACACTCGAGTATAAATTAGTTATCAGAGCCTGAGACGGGGGAGCTGAAGCCGAGTCCTGTCCAGAATGACACAGGACAGGCGAAGAGAAAGAGGTCCCTGGGCAGGGCTGTGCTCGGGGAGCGGCTGGGTGCAGCTTCCTGTGGATGGCCTGGGCCCTGGGGCCTGGGCCCATGTGGCCCTGTGAGGGAAAGAGCACCAACTGGGCTCAGTCTCCAGCCTGAGCTCTCCCACCTCCGGCCTGCGTGGCCTGCCGGGAGCCACGCACCCCCCTGAGCTCCCCTCACCTGCTATGTCCACCTTGCAGGTGGGGTGCTTGCGAAGATGCTCCATCCACGTGTCCTCAAAAATGATAGTGTTTCTAGGAAGCGAGGCCTTTGGGAGGGCTTACGTCAGGGGGGTGGAGCCCTCATGAATGAGATTATCGGCCTTCTGAAAGAGGCTTCTGAGAGATCCCTTGCTCCTTCACCTTGTGAGGAAAGTGAGAAGGTGTCAGCTATGAACTAGGAAGAGGACCCTCTCCAGAAAGTAACCATGGTTACTTTAAAAAAAAAATCAATTTTATTAATTATGGTTTTTTTTTTTACAGAGAGGAAGGGAGAGAAATAGAGGGTTAGAAACATCGATGAGGGAGAAACATCAATCAGCTGCCTCCTGCACACCTCCTACTGCAGTGGTTCTCAACCTGTGGGTCGAGACCCCTTTGGGGGTCGAACAACACTTTCACAGGGGTCGCCTAAGACCATCGGAAAACACAGGTATTTACATTATAATTCATAACAATAGCAAAATTACAGTTATGAAGTGTGGTTGGGGGTCCCCACAACATGAGGAACTGTATTAAAGGGTCGCGGCATTAGAAAGGTTGAGAACCACTGTCCTACTGGGTATGTGACCGAAACCAAGGTACATGCCCTTGACAGAGGATGTTAGAATTCCCTAGATCGCTCCTTCAAACCTTCAGGCCACACCCCGGAGCTCTGCTTTAGTCTGGGAGGCACCTAAGGAGGTGCCTTGACAAGTTCCCAGGTGTCTCTGCTGCTGCTGCTGCTGGGACCACTTCTCTCCACTAATCAGGGGATTCTGCAAAGGCTGGGAGGTGTGCTGTGCGTGTGTGTGGTGGGGGTGGAGAGCCTAGAAAAGATACTAAATACACATGTTGCAGTGATTCTGCACAGACGCACCCCACCCACCCCCCTATCCCCAGGGTGGAGCAGAGGGTACCCAGGGGGAAGAGAAGAGGCGGCATACAGGGGTCAAGGCTCTGAGCTCTCCCCAGTAACGGCTCCCATAGATGCAGGAGTCTCCCACTAACCGCACGCGGGCCAGTGCTTCTGCCTTTGCCAGGCGCTCTGCTCAGGGCTTCACACGCATTGTCTCCTAGCATCTCCCCCCAAGACTATGAGGTGGGTTATCCATACGCCTCTCTTACAGGTAAAGAGTCTGTGGCACACAGAACAGGGCCCCCAAAGAGATCGCAGTGTCTGTTCCATAGCCAGAAGCTCTGGATGTTACTTTAAAGGGCAAAAAGGACGTTGCAGATGGGAGTTTGATTAGGATCTTGAGGTTATCGTGAATTTTCCAGGTGATGTCATCCGAAAGGCCCTTGTAACAGGAGGGCAGAGGGGCAGCGTCCTGGTCTATTGAGACGTCTGTAACAAAATGCCACAGACCGAGTGGCTTATAAAAGACAGAAGTTTATTTCTCAGAGTTTGGAGGCCAAGTCCAAGATCCAGGTGCCATTTTTGTGATAAAAGTAACCATGGGCCCTAACCGGTTTGGCTCAGTGGATAGAGCGTCAGCCTGCGGACTCAAGGGTCCCAGGTTCCATTCTGGTCAAGGGCATGTACCTTGGTTGCGGGCACATACTCAGCAGGGGGTGTGCAGGAGGCAGCAGATCGATGTTTCTCTGTCATCGATGTTTCTAACCCTCTATCTCTCTCCCTTCCTCTCTGTAAAAAAAAAAAAATCAATAGAATATATTTTTTAAAAAAGTAATTATAGTTACTTTCTGAAGAGTGTCCTCTTCCTGGTTCATAGCTGACACCTTCTCACTGTCCTCACAAGGTGAAAGAGCAAGGGATCTCCCAGGAGCCTCTTTCATAAGGTCGCTAATCTCATTCATGAGGGCTCCACCCCCCTGACCTAAGCCCTCCCAAAGGCCCCGCTTCCTAGAAACACTATCATCTTTGGGGGTTTGGATTTCAACCTATGAATCTGGGGAGGCACCAGCATTCAGACCACAGCAGTCAGAGAGTCAGAAAGGAGATGTGATGGTGGAAGCAGAGGTTGGTTGAGTGATGTACTTCGAAGATGGAGGGTGGGGCCATGGACCAAGGAGTGTGGGCAGGCTCTCAGAGCCAGAAAAGGCAAAGGAATGGATTCTCGCCCGGCGCCCCCAGAAAGAACATAACCCTGATGACACCTTGATTTCAGCCCTGCAAGTCATTTTGCACTTCTGACTGCCAGAATTGGGAGATAATAAATTTGTCTAATTTAAAGCCGCCGAGTGTATGGTAATTTGCTACAGGAGCCATAGAAAATTTACCCAAAACCCAAGGCTCAGAAGGGAGGGACAGGACTTGGATGTGGTCTGTCTGTCTGTCTGGAGGAATATGCTCAGACACCTAACCACGAGGTTGACTCAACCAGGTTTAGGAGTTGAAGGCACCAGTGCTATTTTCCCTGGGGAGAAGAGATGACCTTGGGGGTTAAGTTCAAAGGAATTCCGCTGCCTGTGAATGAACGCCAGAAGAATTGTTTCGGGAAAGAGGAATGTTTGGGGGTAGGCATGGAAAAGAGTTTCCATATTTGGACCACCCCAAATGATGAGAATGGCCCCCTGGAGCTCGGCAGAGAGCAGAATCTCAAGGCTGAGACCAGGGTCCCCGAGAAAGTGTGCTGTGATTGATTGGCAGTGCCTGCCGAGGCCTGGCAATGGCTGAGCACTCATCTATCGATCTGTGTGTGATATGGATTAGGTAAATTCCCCAGGGACAGCCCTGGGTTTGACTCATCTTTTTTCCCAGGGTCTAGCAGTGTGACTGAAACACTCAACACATGAGCAACACTCAACACATGTTTCAAGGAGGGAAGAAAAGAGAGCGGAAAGGAGAGGGAAAGCAGAGAAGGAGAAATTTATTTTCAGGAAGGCCAGAACTAGGACCAATAGGTAAAATTCGAAGCTGTAGAGCTTCTGATTTGCTTCCCCAGTTTCTGATCACTCACCTCCCAGTTCTGATCACAGCAGTCCTTCCTTTGGGGATCCACCCCACTCCCATTCCATTGGGTTATAGCAGGACTGCCAATCACAGGGTCCTCTCCCCCTATCCAGAGGCAGGCCTGTGACTCAAGCCAGGCAACCTCAGTCTGCTTCACAGAATCTGAACCTGCGTGAGACACCCTCACTCGTGGAGAGAGCATCTGATGGCCACCTCCTGGAGAGGTGATCCCCAAACTCAGCCCCTGGAGAGGAAGTGGGGGAGCCAGGTGGAACCCAGGTCCATGATGGGACTCCTGAGACAGAGTTCACCTACCCCTAACCATAAAGTCATCCCTTTCGGAATCAACAGCCTAAGGCTCAGAGGCCACGAGGAAAGAATTGTGGCAGGAGGTGCAGCTGTCTGGCTCTTCCTGTATTCCAGCATCTTCCTCACGGATCGTGTTCCAATAAATACCTCCACCTGCATTTCAATTCTGACCCCAATCTATATTCTTTTGTAAAAAATATATACTTTATTGATTTTTTTTACAGAGAGGAAGGGAGAGGGATAGAGAGCTAGAAACATCGATGAGAGAGAAACATCAATCAGCTGCCACCTGCACACCCCCGACTGGGGATGTGCCCGCAACCAAGGTACGTGCCCTTGATCGGAATCGAACCTGGGACCTTTCAGTCCTCAGGCTGACGCTCTATCCACTGAGCCAGACCTGTTTCGGCCCCAATCTATATTCTACAGTGTCTCTAGAAGGAGGAGCCGGCCAACAATCAGAGTTGCTCAACGTTAGAAAAATCTCTTTAGTCGGGGACTTCAGAAGAGGGGGCCACTAACTGAGTGTTTGTGCCCCTCACATCCTCTGTTGAGGCCCAGATGGAATGGTATGTGGAGGTGGGGCCTTTGGAAGGTCCACCTGATGATGAGATGATTGTCCTGCAAAGAAGAGGGGGAGAGCTAAGACTTGTCTCTCCTCCCTCTCCCTCCCTAGCGAGGACGGGGTGAGAAGACAGCCTCTGTAAACACCCTCCACCCAGCACCTGACCGTGCAGGCACCCCGACCCCGGGCTTCCAGCCTCCGGAAGTGTGAGGAATGAGTGCCTGTTGTTTAGGCCGCCAGGCTGGGAATTCTGTTATAGCACCGGCGCTAAGACACAGGGACCGGGACTGTCTGGTGTGAATGCTGTTAAGTCAGTCAGGGAACGGGAGGGAGGTTAAAACCCCATGGCCAGGAGGTCAGGGTGAAATTCTTTCCTTTCTAGAGGTGGGACCTAGGCAGTCTCTTTGCTCTCTGAGCCTCAGTGTCCCTGTAAGGACGTGGTGAGCATATTTCTCTCTCAGAGTCAATCGGAGGCAGATGGGGGTAGTGTGGGAGAAGTGTTTCACCCAGCTCCTCTCCAGGGTGGAGAAACACTCCATTAATACGTCTATAGAACGTCTCAGTGATGCCGAAACCGGTTTGGCTCAGTCGGTCTTCGGACTGAAGGGTCCCAGGTTTGATTCCGGTCAGGGGCACGTACCTTCATTGTGGGCACATCCCTAGTGGAGGGTGTGCAGGAGGCAGCTGACCGATGTCTCTCTCTCTCATCAATGTTTCTCTCTCTCTAGCTCTCTCCCTTCCTCTCTGTAAAAAATCAATAAAATATATCTGAGTGCCGTGTGTGCCCGCTCAGCGCTAAGAGCCTTACCTGTGTGCCCTCATTTAATCTGCAAAGTGGTGGCAGCGAACTCAGCCCACAGAGGAGGCTCTGAGGCACCGGAAGTTAGATGGCTCTCCTGGAGGCCACCAGCAGGCCAGCAGGGACCTGGGGCCTGAACCCAGGCACTTTCCATTGTGAATCCCAGATCTCCACCAGGACTCATGCTGCCTCCCCCAGGGAGCGGCCCAAAGCCCCCTCTGCTCTAAGGTTCGCCGATTGCAGATATAGGGTCTCACCTTTGCCCCTACAAGCCATGGGGCCCATAAAAGAGGAGACACCCAGACGCAAAAGGAAAGAGAAAAGAGAAAGCAAAGCGTGCAAGGAAGACTGGGAGGAGGGGCCCCAGGAGCCAGGAAGACTGGGAGGAGGGGCCCCTCTGCCTGGATTTCAGGCCATATCCAGTGTCTCCAAAAAGAAAGGACTAGAAGCCACCACCCTAATCCCCAGGCCCTGGGAGCAACAGGCTCCTGGGAGCAAACAGGTTCCCACAGGCTTCCTGCTCCCCGTCACTCCTCCAGGTGCTCAGGCTCAGGGAAGAGGAGGACGAGGGGCCCCTTCTATCTTGGGGTGCCCCCCCCAAAATGACATAAGAGGACAGGGCAGCTCAGGCTTAGAGCCTTGGGTTAAAATGACTCTTGGATCTATGTGTTTCAAACCTCAGGGCAAAACCCACTGATGGATCTTGAAATGAATTTGGTGAGGCACACGCAGAATTTAATGATGATGATGATGATGATGATGATGATGATAACATAGAAGAGGACATATCAGAGTGGGTCGCGGGCAGTAAGAGTAAAACGTCTCATGAGTTCTTCTTTCACTCTCGTGTGCTGTGCCGGGGGGTGATGTAATGCGGATCCCATGCCTGGAGGAGCCACAGCCTCGGAGTACGCACCCAGCCCTCCGTTCACCAGCAGGGGAAGTGAGCTGGCACGTGACCCCTTCCCCAAGGGCCCAAACTGCCCCCCTCCGCTCTTCATTCACCCCCACACCCACCACAGGATCCGGCCACACCCGCTGGGGGCCCCACCCAGCGCTGCACACATTCACACCTCTGCTTCCTTCAATTCCCCCTTCTCTCAGCCTGGCACCAGCCCTGCCTTCACCGCAGGAGGCCCCATTCAAATGACAATCACCCCTCGGGGGGCCAGGCTGACGGCCCCTTCCCTGTGGGCAGTCCCCCACCACGGCCCTCACCCGCCATCCATCAGCTGGTCCCCATCAGGAGAGCTTGGACACTGGATGGATGAATGAAATCGTTATTTAAAATGAGTGAATAGATGACTGGCTGAAGGTTGAATTGCTCTTTGGGGCGGGGCGGGGGAGGGATGGGGCGCACACTGGTTTGGAAGCTCCGTGCCTTAACAGTCATCCAACAATTGCTGGGCACCTACTAGGCGCCTTGCACCCCACAAGCTACTGGGGACACTCAATCAACTAGAATAAGAGAGACAGACAGTAAATGAATCAACTCCTCTCCCTCCCCTCTCTCCCCCTGTGATAACAGCATCAAGGAAAGCATATGCCAGGGGACCCCATGGAGCTAATGACACTGGACTGACTAAAAGAATGAGGGGAGCCACCAGCCTACAGTAGGGCGGGGTGGGGTGGGGTTCTCCAGGCAAAAAGCAAAAGCTCTCTTGGTCCTTTATAACATATACTTTTTAAATTTTTTAAAAATATATTTTATTGATTTTTTACAGAGAGGAAGGGAGAGAAATAGAGAGTTAGAAACATCGATGAGAGAGAGACATCGATCAGCTGCCTCCTGCACGCCCCCCACTGGGGATGTGCCCCCAACCAAGGTACATACATGCCCTTGACCGGAATCAAACCTGGGACCTTTCAGTCACAGGCCAAGGCTCTATCCACTGAGCCAAACTGGTTTCAGCAACATATACTTTTTAAAAACTTTATTTTGCACTTGGTTATTTAACGCCCACACCGGACAGTAAACTCCAAGTTAAGGGCCATGTCTGCTGTGCTGCGCTCCCTGCTCAGCACCCTGTCTTCCTTTTCCTGTTAACCCTCCCCAGAGGGTGTATGGCTTTCAGAGCGACTGGAAGGGGGAGGGGGGAGGAGAGAGAGAGAGAGAGAGACACTGATGTGAGAGACACAATGATTAGTTGCCTCCTGCACTCTCCTGCCCAGTTGAACCTGGAACCTCTGGAGTGCCCTTGACCGGGAATGGAATGGTGACCCCTGGGTGAGGTGCGGAGGAATGCGCAGCAGGCCAGCCCGGGCTCGGGAGACGGCCACGCAGATCTCCCTCCTCCCGCCACAGACGGGAGCCACGGCCAGGCCCACATTCACGCCTCTGCCCAGCACAGCTCCAGGCAAACCGCAGGCACCATGAGCATGCTCGGTTTTGCCCTGGTCCTCCTTGTACTTTTATTCTTCTTTTCAAAACCAGCTCGCATTTTAACACATTCACATCTCTGGCGCCGCTCAGGAGTTGAGCGTCAACCTAGGAACCAGGAGGTCACAGTTTGCTTCCCGGTCAGGGCACATGCCAGGGTTGCAGGCCTGATCCCAGTGTGAGGGGTGCAGGAGGCAGTCGATCAACGATTCTCTCTCATCATTGATGTTTCTATCTCTCTTTCCCTCTCCCTTCCTTTCTGAAATCAATAAAAATATATTAAAAAAAAAGAAAGAATAAAAAGTGAACATCAGGTGGATTATAAGAAGGATCGTTGTACTGGTATCCTCTCTGCCCTTGTATGTGTGAGCATTTTCATACTAAAACCATGAAGTAAATCTATGCCGTGACCATGTATGGAAAGCCCAGTGCCATAAATAGTCATTCTAAACTCGCCATGGAAACTCTACAGTCATCGAGAAGGAAGTCGTGCTATTAAATTCACCTCGCTCCTGCCGGGGGCCTGTCTTTCCTTGGCTAAAAGGGGGTCCATGTCGGGGTGTTCGACACAGGCTGGCACTGACATTCTCCCTCACCCCCCTCAGGATTTACTGGACCCTAAACACAGCACCTCGCTGTTTTCCAAAACTGCACCTATAGCACCCACGCCGGCCAGGAGGTCAGGGACCAAAGCTGACCTGAGCCAGACCTGGGGGTTTGGGTCTCACCTCGGACCCTGGAGGCTGCAGCCCTTCAGGATCAGCTCTGTATCCAGGCCTGGCAAACCACTCCACCCAACACTTCTGGAAAGGGCAGCCAGGCATCAGCACCTTGCATGCTCACCACCGCCCCGAGGAGTAAGTAAGCCATAGCACCCCCATTTTACAGGCGAGGACACGGAGGCTCAGAAAAACCCCAGCGTTCACAAAGCCAGCCAGCCAGCCACCCCACGCCCTGGTTCGCGCTGGCGCTTATGCTACACCCTGGCTCGGAAGCTGGCACTGGCGATGAACTTTTCAAAACGTGGGTGCAGTGCCAGGCATTGAGCAGGCGCCGGGTGGGCTGGGACGGCCTGGAGGGAGGCTGGTTTTCCACCGCACCCCTGGCTTTCGGGTATCCCAGGGCTCCCCCCAATCCTCGTCGTGTCCAGGCCCAACATCCCCGCCCTCGGGGGGCTGCAGATCCCAGGTGCTTTTGCAGCTGGATGGGTGGGGGTGCAGGTACTGGGGCCCGAGCCCGGACGTGGAGTGTGTGGGTGGGGGGAGTGTCGTGTGCCCCAACGGGAGCCGCCGACACCCCGGCCCCCAGGGCAGCAGCCCCAGGACAAGGCGGGGCGGCTTGGCGCTTCCTGAGCGGAAGGCGCTGGGGGCGCGGCTTGGAAGGGTGCCCCCCGCGGGCGGGCCGCGGGGAGGGGCGGACTCAGGGGACGACAGCAGCTCCCCCGGGGCGCGCGCCTGCGGGGCGCACCTTATTAGGGCAGGCGCTGCGCGAGGAGGACAGGGGGTCCGGGGAGGGGCGGGCGGTGGGCGGGCCCCGGGTTCCCGCAGAAACTCTTGGGGCGACTTCTCCGCGAGGGCGCCCCCAAGTCCCCCGAATTTCGCGGCTGCCGCTGGGTGCGCTCCGGGCCGCGGGGCAGGGGGACCTTCGCGGCTGCACCTGGAGCCCCGTTAGCAGCCGGTGCTCCGACGGCGAACCCCGGGCCCTTCCTAACCGGCGCTAAGGAGCCGCTGTGCCAGAGTCAGCCCGGGGGCTGGAGAAACGCTAGCCCCGGACCCCTCGGAGGGTTGGTTGACCAAACTCTGCCCGGGGAGACTTCCAGCCTAAGGGGACGTGATCTGCAGGAGCCCCCACTGGGCACCTGGCCCCCAGTCTTCTCCCTCCAAGCTCTTCTTACAGCCCAGATCCTTAAAAATAAAATAAAATATAATTTAAAAAGCCATTCATTCACCAACAAACACTACTCAGCACATAGTAGGTGCAGAGTAGTGTTGGTGAATGAATGATTTTCAGGCAATAGGAGGTCTTTCACCAGATGTTCATTACGAACAGTGAGAAAATAAAAATAAAAATAGAGCTTATGAAATAAGCTCCATGTCCAAATATGTTGATTCCAGCTATATATATATAAAATAGAGAGAGAGAGAAACATCAATGATGAAAGAGTCATTGATCGGCTGCCTCCTGCACGCCCCCTTCTGGGGATCAAGCCTGCAACCCAGGCATGTGCCCTTGATCAAATTCGAAACCGGGACCTTTCAGTCTGCTGACTGATGCTCTATCCACTGAGCCAAACCAGCTAGGGCCACCCAGATCCTTTTAAAACTCTCAACGGTCCAACTGCCTTTCTTCAGCAGCTGCCCTATTTCTTAAAGCCCTTCACAGCCTCCCGGTCTCTTACAGGAACCCGCAGCTCAGTACACAGACCTCTGGGAATTTGCAGTTCCCTGTTCCATGTCCCCACCTTTGCACCTGCCCCTTCCTCCTAAAAAGCCCTCCCTTGTAAACACTCAGACATATACTCACCCTTCAAAGAGATAGCCCTGAGAGTCCTCTCCCTGACTTCTCATCGGATGATCTCACCTTTCCGAACCTCAATGTCTTCATCTGCAAGATGTTAATAAAACACTCCCTACCCCACGGAGGTCTAATGAGTTCCTGTCTGAACAACGCTCAAGTTAGGGCGTGGCACATAGTAGGTACTCATGAAAACGTGTTGTAGAACAAATCCATCTTCCTGGGCTCTGAATACCCACGCACAGGCTCGTCCAATGAAAGCTCTTCCTTCTCTGCTGGTGCATCTCCGGTGCCTGCACACAGTAGGTGCTGAGCAGTGTTGGTTGGTGAGTGAATGATTTTCAGGCAGTGGGAGGGGAAGGTCTTTCACCAGATGTCCATTACTATCAGTGAGAAAATAAGCCTCAGTGACATCTGCTGGGAAGTAGCACATCCTAACTTTCTGTTCACAGACTCCTAAGAGCTCATGACAATCCGGGGGACATCGGGGAGACATTAACCCCATTCATTCTCCTCCTAAACATCTGAGACGTGGAGAGGTGAAGTGACTTACGTGTGGTTAGACAGTGAGCAACACAATCAAGGCTTGTCCCACTTTTAGATCTCAAAGTCCTGTTCCTGGGAACCCCCTGAGGTCGCAGGCAAACCAGGATGGCTGGTGACCTTAGATCAAGGTCCTAGTCTCCAAGGACCCCCACCCCCATCTACCCCGGGGCCTGTGCCACTGTCCCCGAGCTTTTCAGTGAGTTTCCTTAAGAGGAGACAAGGCTCTCCAGCTCAGAGTCTGAGCATCCAAACAGTCTCTCTTGCCCTGGCCGGTTTGGCTCAGTGGATAGAGCTTGGGCTCATGAACTGAAAGGGTCCCAGGTTCAATTCCTGTCAATGGTACGTACCTGGGTTTTGGGCTCCATCCCAGCCCTGGTCGGGGCATGTGCAGGAGGCAATCAATTGATATGTCTCTCTCATATTGTTGTCTCTCTCTCTCTTCCACTCTCTCGAAAAAAATAAATAAATAAATAAATAAATAGCCCAAACCAGTTTGGCTCAGTGGATAGAGCGTCAGCCTGCGAACTGAAGAGTCCCGGGTTCGATTCCAGTCAGGGGCACGTACCTTCGTTTTGGGCACATCCCTAGTGAGAGGAGTGTGCAGGAGACAGCTGATCGATGTCTCTCTCTCATCGATGTTTCTAACTCTCTATCCCTCTCCCTTCCTCTCTGTAACAAATCAATAAAATATAAAAAAAAAAGTAATGGGGAAATCCTCAGGCAATGATTAACAAAAAAGAAAACATTGAAATCATGTTCTTACTACCCAGAAACCAGACACGGGGTAGGGGGGGTGAGGAACAGGAAGGACACTCCCTGGGGCCAGGAGTCCAGTTCACTTTGACATGGACACCAGGGTCACTCCTGTCCTGAAGGAGAAGGCCAGCCTCACCCCCTAGGGCTTTGGGCCTGGTCAGGGAGCCAAATGTGTGGACACAAGGCGTCATTCTGGTGGATGGACAGCTGGACAAGGGAGAGAGGCTGCAGGGGGTTTCTGAAGAGCCACCTCCTGACTTAGCCCCTCCCCCTCAGCCTGCAGGGCCCTCGACCCCCACTCCCCGCCCCCCCCCTCCCTCCCCCCCCCCCCCCCCCCCCCCCCTCCCCGGGCCTGGTTTCCTCTGCAGACCCAGCAGTGGGAACTGCTCTCCCAGGGCTTCCTGCCCTGAGGTCCGTGACGTGGGGAGAGCAGAGTTCTGGGAACTGCGGCCTCTGGAGGGGCCACAGCAGCGGCCAAGCACAGCCATCCAGGCCTCACGTGCACAAACAGCCTCCTCTTCCCAGGCTGCCCAGGCTGCGATGACCAGGCTCTTAACTCCCCCCACCCCCCTCCGCCTCTTCCTCTTGGGCCATCGTCCAGGGGGCCAGCCTCTCCGCCTGTTCCTGGAGCCCATGAGGCTGGTGCCCGGACAGGGAGGGCTTGGCTAGCCCAGTTCTCCGCTGTGCTGGGAGGAAACTGCTCTGTGGTCTGCGAGCTGCAGTCCTGGCATCGGCCTGGCGGTGGCTCAGCGGTCAGGGCCAAGGGCTGAGCAAACACCAGGGCCTGGGCCACGTGGGGGGCTCAGCTGGACAATCAAGTGCAGGCCTGGCAGGGCCGTGGCAGGGAGTGGGGAGCCTGGGGGACTAGTTCCTGCTCCTCTCCTCCTTCAGAAAGAACCTCCCTGCCAGCCTCCATCAAGAGCAGCCCCAAGCCGAAACCGGTTTGGCTCAGTGGATAGAGCGTCGGCCTGCGGACTAAAAGGTCCCAGGTTCGATTCTGGTCAAGAGCATGTACCTTGGTTGCAGGCACATCCCCAGTGGGGGGTGTGCAAGAGGCAGCTGATCGATGTCTTTCTCTCATGGATGTTTCTAACTCTCTACCCCTCTCCCTTCCTCTCTGTAAAAAATCAATACAATGTTTATACACACACACACACACACACACACACACACATATATATATAAAAAGAGCAGCCCCAAGGCTGACAGTGGGAGCTCAGAGCCACCACCCTCTCTGGCTTGCTGGTTGACCACAAGCAAGGCCGCTGCCCTCTCCGGACTTCCAGTTCTTTCTTCATCCAGACTTGATCTTTCCCTCCCTTATCTCCACATCATAGGGACCCTGTGCCATAGAATGACTAATAGGGGAAATAATATGGGAACAATAAATAGTCCTGTCTCGCCGGGAGGGAGGACACACAGTGGCTCAAGGACACAGAGAGGTGCCCAAGGTCATGTGGGAAGTGGCAAGGTGCGGGGGCCCAGCCAGGTGTCCTTGGTGAGAAGAGAGGGGCCTTTGTAATGGGGTCTGGGCAGTGCGATAAGTGTTCGGACCTGGCACGGGGCCTGGCATGGAACAACTCCTTGGTATGGTTACACACTTCATTCATTCATTCACTCACTCATTCATGCATCTATCTTGCAGAGTCCTGTGCCCCTCCTTTGTGCCCAGCCCCAGGGGTAGGGTAGGGACATGAGGGATGCTCAAGGAAGAGGTGTAATAGGTTGAGCTTGCAAAGGGCTTTGGTCTGAAGAACTGCATTTTCTCGCCAAAACCGGTTTGACTCAGTGAATAGAGCGTCAGCCTGCAGACTGAAAGGTCCCTGGTTTGGTTCCGGTCAAGGGCATGTACCTTGGTTACGGGCATATTCCCAGTGGGGGGCGTGCAAGAGATGGCTAATCAATGTCTCTCTCTCATCGATGTTTCTAACTCTCTATCCCTCTCCCTTTCTCTCTGTAAAAAATCAATAAAATATATATATAAAAAAAAAGAACTGCATTTTCTCAAAGTGTAGTTCATGTTCCAATCACTAGGGCTTTAAGAACGCACATTTTAGGTACCACCGCAAACCCATAACCATAAGCAGATCCTTATATGAACGGTCGCTTTGGACTCAGGGTCTCAGAAACACAAGAATTTGGGGCCTGGAACTTTCTAAGGCAGAGTGGACTGAGGTGGGGAGGTGGGGCAGGTCTGATGACATTCCTGCTGCTCAGCCTCCCCTCGAGCCGCCCTCCCCCCAAAGTAAACCAGCAAGTGGGAGGGGCAGGTGCTTGGAGGGAACTCAGCTCCATTTTCACATTTGGGGACACTCCTTCCAGGCTCTCAGGGGGCAATAAAATGACCCCTTTTCCCTGGAAATCCCAACCCATAAAATCCAAAAGAAGAAATAAGCTCTGTGTCCAAATATGTTGATTCCGGCTTCATTTATAATGGACAAAAATGTTAACCGAAAAATACCTAAATATTGAGAAACGGGGCAAAGGTTAAGGGTGTGACCTAACTGAGAGATTTCCCTGGACTGGGAGAGGTTAGAGGGTGGTTGTGGAGTGCAGGGAGCTGGTGCTGTGGGGTGGCGAGGAGGCTGTAAGGGAGGGAGTGAGGAGAGCAGGGACCCCGGAATCAGATTGTCAGGTTTACTGGCACGTCCTGCCTCTGGCCCTTCCCAGCTGTGTGAACTGAGGCCAAAACTAAAGTCCTCTGTGTCTCGATCTCCTCATCCCAAACTGGAGCTGATAAGGACCTAGCTCCTAGGGTCATATGAGCAGCGAAGGAAGGAGTTACAGTAGAGTGTTCAGAGCAGTGCCTGAAGTTTCTGTCTGTTAGCCGTCATTATTAAACCATGAACAGGCTCTTATGGGCTGAGTGTGTCCTTCCCAAAATTCCCCAAAATTCCTGTGTTGAAGCCCTAACTCCCAGCATGCCAGATGTGGTACTGTGTTTGGATGCAGGGTCTTTATAAAGTTGATTAAGTTAAAATTAGGCCTTTAGGATGGGCCTTAATCCAATAGGACTAGTGTTATCTTTTCTTTTTTTACAAAATATATTTTCTTGATTTCAGAGAGGAAGGGAGAGGGAGGGAGAGAGAGAAACATCAACGATGAGAGAGAATCATGGATCAGCTGCCTCCTGCACACTCCACCCAGTCATTCGTCCAATAATTGTGCCCCCCACAGGACCACCATGGAACAAGCTCTTATGGGCTGAGTGTGTGAGACCTGCTGAGACCACCAGGCCCTGCAGCTGCACTGCTAACCCCTTTGCCACAGGCCCAGCATTTGCCACATCACCCAGTAAGCTGGCCTGGGGTGGGGAACCGGCTCACCCCCCAATTAATAATCAAGCCCACAACCCAGGCATGTGCCCTGACCGGGAATCGAACCAATGACCTCCTGGTTTATAGGTCGATGCTTAACCATTGAGTAACACTGGCCAGGCATGACTGGTGTTCTTTCTTTCTTTTTTAAAAAAATATATTTTATTGATTTTTTATAGAGAGAGGAAGGGAGAGGGATAGAGTTAGAAACATCGAGGAGAGAGAAATATCGATCAGCTGCCTCCTGCATGCCCCCTACTGGGGATGTGCCCACAACCAAAGTACATGCCCTTGACCGGAATTGAACCTGGGACCTTTCAGTCCGCAGGATGATGCTCTATCCACGGAGCCAAACCAGTTTCGGCTGGTGTTCTTACAAAAAGAGGAAATTTGGACAAAGAGACAGGAGGTTTGAACCAACACAGAGGAAAGAGTTTGCGAGAAAGTGGCCATCTGCAAGTTAAGAAGAGAGACCTCAGGAGAAACAGAACCTGCTGATACCTTGGTCTTGGCCTTCTAGCCTCAGCACTGTGAGAAATCAGTATCTGCTGTTTCATCCCCCAAACTAGGGTGCTTTGTTATGGCAGCCCCAGCAACAAATGAGCATGCCTAGAATTTTTAATAGGATGCGGAGCACATAACAACAGCACTGTGCTCTGACATTACATCCGTCAATCTCTCAACCAGGAGAGATGAAGAAAACTAAGGTTTGGCTAGTGAGGGGGGCGTCTGGGATTAGAACTGGGACTGGTGACTCCAAGGCCCCATTCCCAGTCTGACTCCATCCCCCTCAGGGGGGCCCCACTTGGACCCCTGCATCTCAGCCTCCCTCCTTGCACAGATCATATACCTGTGTGTCTTTGCACATGCTGTTCCCTCTGCCTGGAATTCTCTGCCCACTCCTTGCCTCTTAGGCTAACTTCTATTCAGTGATGAAAAACAAAGCCCTTTTCCCTCCCCTATTAATTTCTCTCATTCACATTTATTTACTTATTAGAGATGGTGCACGAATTCGTGCACCAATGGGGTTCCTCGGCCTGGCCTGGGGGATCAGCGGAAACCGGCTCTCTGACATCCCCTGAAGGGTCCCAGATTGTGAGAGGGCGCAGGCCAGGATAAGAGACCCCACCGGTGCACAATCGGGGCCAGGGAGGGCTCCAGAGCATGTCGGGCCCATCTTGTTCAGTCCCAGTTGGCTGGACCCCACCAGCAAGCTAACCTACCAGTCTGAGCGTCTGCCCCCTGGTGGTCAGTGCACTTCATAGCAAGCAGTTGAGTGGCATTAGCATATCATTAGCATATTATGCCTTAATTGGTTGAACAGTTGACCGGTCGACTAGACACTTAGCATATTAAGCTTTTATTATATAGGATTCTTTACCAAGTTCATTGGACTAACATTATGCTGAATTATATTAATAATATTATATAAATATTATATACCAGTGGTCAGCAAACTGCAGCTTACAAGCCACATGTGGCTCTTTGGCCCCCTGAGTGTGGCTCTTCCACAAAATACCACAGCCTGGGCAAGTCTATTTTGAAGAAGTGGCGTTAGAAGAAGCTTAAGTTTAAAAAATGTGGCTCTCCAAAGAAATTTCAAATGGTTGTACTGTTGATATTTGGCTCTGTTGGCTAATGAGTTTATTAGTTTGGAAATGAGTTTGCCAACCACTGTTCTATACCATTATGTAAATTTCAGGCATACAGCTTTATAACACAGCATCTGTACACTCTACTGTGTGCTCCTCACCTGAAGTCTGGTCTCCTTCCATCACCTGTATTTGACCCCTTTTCCTGCTTTTTTCCCCTCCCCCAAGTACCCAAGACAAAAAACCTTCTGGAAGGTCGCCTTCTCTCCATGCTTCGCCTGACACCCCTTACAGATTTGCTCCTCTTGAGGACTTGATTCCTTTCTGTGCTTATCTTCCTGATGGTAAGTGTTGTTTGCTTCTGCTGTGACATTTCTACGTTAGATCGCATCGATGTGTTTGCTGTGAGCGCCTGGAGCACGAATTCCTGATTCCTGCCACCGGACGGCCGCAGAGAGGCGCTGGCACACCAGCCGACTGAGGTCAGGAGGTGAGGTCGCATGTTGGGACTGAAGGGAACATTCCAGCCTTAGGAGGAGATCCTGAGTACAGACAGGGACTCTCCTGCCTCCTGCCAGGACTCGGTGGGAGAGGCAGGTAAAAGAGGGAGGCCCGAAGTCCCCACTCTTGGCATGAGAAAGGTTATTGCCCATCCTTGGGGCGGCAATGTGGCAAAGGGGAAGGGTGAGGGAATGGGTCAGGCCCCCCACACCCTTTCCCAGGCTGCATCTTGGGCTCGTACCGCGTCTCTGGGCCTCAGTTTCCTCATATGTGACATGAGAACAACCATCGCCACCTCCGCAGGGTGTGGGGAGTGTTAGATGTGGGTGGAGCGTGGGACAGTGTGGGGCACAGGGGATGGATGCTGGACTGCAGGCCAGGGAGAGACAGCTCCTTGCCTGTGTTCACCCAGTGAGCTGGCCGAGGGTGGGGAACCGGCTCACCCCCAATTAATAATCAGCATCGGCTGAGACTGGTTTGGCTCAGTGGATAGAGTGTCGGCCTGCGGACTGAAGGGTCCTGGGTTGGATTCCGATCAAGGGCGCGTACCTTGGTTGTGGGCACATCCCCAGTGGGGGGCGTGCAGGAGGCAGCAGATTGATGTTTCTCTCTCATCGATGTTTCTAACTTCCTATCCTTCTCCTTTCTCTCTGTAAAAAAAATCAATAAAATATATACAGTGGTACCTCGAGATATGAGTTTAATTTCTTCCGTAACCTTGAGGCGTGGGAAACTATGAGATGCTCGAGTCACAGTAAACTGGTGGGTCGTGCAGCCGGCCGATCCGCGAGATTACTCGTATCTCAACTGTTGCTCGTATTTCAAAGCAAAAATCGCTCGCTCGACAGCTCGTATCTCAAAAATCTCGTATGTTAGGGCACTCGTATCTCGAGGTACCGCTGTATTTAAAAAAATAATAATTAGCACCAGTGTAACAGGGGTGACCTGGCTCACCAGAGGTGCTCCCATCAGCAGCTGCGTGTGGCGGGCTGGCTTGGAGGGAGGCAGGAAGGGAGAACAGTGGGCCGACCAGACTCGGTGAATTCCAGTGGGCATTCTCCGAGGGTGAGGTCACCCCCTCTAACTCCCCGGGGCTGCCTGAGTCACAGGCACCGCTGAGCCAGCTCCGGAGCAGGAGGGGGTGGGCCGGGCCGGGACACAGAGCCCATGCCAGGCCCTCAGCCTGGCACAGGAACAGGCTCCTCCTCCCTGGTGGGTACTGTGCTCCTTATCTCGGGAAGCCCGGTGTTTCCTGTTCCAGACGTAGCTGCAAGGAGGAGGGGGGGCGTGGGGAGGGAGAAGCAGGGTGATGGACACGTCTTGAGCCCCGACTCAGTACCACAAGGCTCCTGCCCGCTTTGCCATTTCATCTGCACCAGGACCTCACTGGGTCGTGATTGGTATGAATCTGTTTGCAGATGGGGCGATGAAAGTTCAAGCTGGTGAACAGCTTGGCCCCGATGGGAAAGCCGTGTAGCCCCTGGGTAAGAACACGACGACTATGGAGTCAAACACAACCGAGTTCCGATCTGAGCTCCAACATGTGTTAATGCCCACTGACTTTGGCTCCCTGGGCCTCAGTTTCCTCGTCTGTAAGATGGGGATAATAATAGTCGCTGGCGATTGTGAAATTTCAGGGAGATGACACGTAACACCCGTTGGGCCAGTGCTAGCCATCATCATCCCCATTTCACCGACTTGACAACTGAGCTTCAGGATGGCGAGGCGACTGGTCAAGGTCACATCATTGGTGGGTGGCAAAGTCAGGACTTGAACCCACGTCTAATTCTCCCTGCACACAGCTACGGAGTGCCCAGGGGCGACCCCAGCTTCCAAAGGCTGGCAGGAGGCGGCTGGAGAGGTGAGGCTGCTTGGAACAAACAGGGGCCAGACTTCCGATGGGGCCCTGGGAGCCAGCGCTGGGCCCGGGGTCAGGGGCAGGGTCAGTGAGAGACGGCAGCGCTGCCTGGAAGCTTGCTCGCCCCACAGCGTCCTCGTCAGCCACGGACGCGGCCCCGGCATTGTTCTCCGGTCGCTCGGGCACATTCGGGATTTCCGGAGGCCTGGCCAGTACTGCCCTCACTTTCCGGAGACACTTTCCCCCGCGGCCGAGGTGGGGCTGCTGGGAAGGCCACTGGTGGCGGGTCTGTCAACATCCCCTCGACCGGACATGTCCAGGCCCCAGAGACGCCCTCCTTGCTCACGTCTTCTGAACCGAGGGAGGAGAAGGCTGTGCCTCATTTTCATTTTCGGGCTGGCTGAGCTCGGACTGGCTCCAAGTCCCTTTCACACACACACCGTGACCTGGGCAGGCGCCCCTTTCTGTGCCCTTCGGAGGGAGACTGGAAGGTACCCGAGCTCCCCTCAGCTCTGCCCTTGGCTCAGGAGTGGCCCGCAGTCCCTTGCTCTGATGTCTTGAGCATCAGATTCTTTTTTAAAAAATATATTTTATTGATTTTTTTTTTTTTAACAGAGAGGAAGGGAGAGGGATGGAGAGTTAGAAACATCGATGAGAGAGAGACATCCATCAGCCGCCTCCTGCACACCTCCTACTGGGAATGTGCCTGCGACCAGGATACATGCCCTTGACTGGAATCGAACCTGGGACCTTTCAGTCCGCAGGCCAACGCTCTATCTACTGAGCCAAACCAGTTTAGGCTAGCATCAGCTTCTTGAAGACCTGGTCACTCCCCACGTGTTTAGGCCACCAGTCATTCGTCCAAATGCTTCTAGAACAGCAAACACTCTCAGATGATGAGCATTCCTAGCTGAAGCGGGCCTCAGCCATCCACTGCCATCCCACTGCGCTCCATCTGCTCCTCTAAGAAGTGGGGAGATCTGCCTGGCAGGGGGTGTGGTGGGGGTGACAGCAGAGAACACCAGTGAGGGAGCCAGCACAGCAAACTCAAGCTCCCGACCCCACCTCCTGCCCCCAGGCCACCTGGATAGACTGGGCATCAAGAGAATAAATACCCAGAAGCCGTGAAACCGGTTTGGCTCAGTGGATAAAGCATAGGCCTGCGGACTGAAGGGTCCCAGGTTCAATTCCGGTCAAGGGCATGTACCTTGGTTGTGAGCACATCCCCAGTAGGGGGCGTGCAGGAGGCAGCTGATCGATGTCTCTCATCGATGTTTCTAGCTTTCTATCCCTCTCCCTTCCTCTCTGTGAAAGATCAATAAAATATATTAAAAATAAAAATAGCCACACCCAGGACAGCCAGCAGCTGGGGCGCCTGTGGCCGTGACCCCTCTTCCTGGGCTCAGCAGGTGCATAAGAGGCTGGTGCCCGGGCCCCCACAGCTGCACAGCTAACCCCTCTGCACAGGCCCCGGAGCCGAGCGGCACCCACAGGGCAGCAGTGGGCAACGCCGCAGAGCCAGCAGCACCCGGTGAGTTCAGCGCCCTGGCATCAGCCGAAGGGAATCCCCCTGTGGGTTCTGTGCTCCGGGCCAGTGACTCAGGCCAGGGGCAGCCTCGCAGGCCGCGGCTGCCAACCTTGGTGGCCAGGGCCACCAGCTCCCCTCGCACCAGCCAGCACGCCTTTTAAGGAGAGGGAGCCGCGGCCCTGCCAGCCCTCCGCCAGGCCTCCTCCACGCCCACCCCGGGCAGAGGCCAGCCCCGCACCTGGGCTCAGATTGGGCATCGTCACCTTTTATTTTTAGGCATCGTCACCTTTTCGATGTGACCTTGGGCAAGTGAATTTCTCCGAACCAGTTCCTTCACCTGGAACACAGAAATGCTTGCCTCACCAGAGAGGCATTAAATGAGGTAATGCGTGTGGCAACCGCTGGCAAAGGGCACCTTTTAAGGAGTGGCCGTGGGTAGAGTGGCAAGGGCCCGGGCTTGGGAGTCAGGGTGCCTCGGCCCTGGATGCTGGCCCTGCCCCTTACGCTCTGGGGGTCTCTGAAAGCTTGGCATCAGTGTCTCTTCCTTAAAACGAGCTGTCACTACCTGCCTCATCGGCCCGTGGTGGGTTAAGATCTCACACACACTACGCTTTGTAAGCTGATGGGGGAGGGGCAGCCTGCCTGGGCCCGGGTACCTGTGGGCCTCCTGGTCTTAGGTCCTCACGCTCCCAGAGCGGCTCTCCTGTGTAAAAGGGCACAAGGGTCATGCTCACCTCGTGGCGCTGCTGGAGGCGAGGTGCTCAGAGCCGTGCCTGGCACCCAGGAAGTGCTCTCACTCATGACACATGGCTTTCTCCACCATCACATTGCTGGTCTCTTTCCCCTCCATGGCCTTTGAGATCCCAGGCCTGCGTCTTTCTGAGGCCACAGGCCCCACCCCCTACTTTTGAGGCCACCTCCCACTCCTGATCATCGCTGCAGCCTTCCCAAGGCAGTCCCTGGGCGGACCCCTAAAGACCTAGCTGAAACCAGTTTAGTTCAGTGGATAGAGCGTTGTTCTGCGGACTGAAGGGTCCCTGGTTCGATTCCGGTCAAGGGCATGTACCTTAGTTGTGGGCACATCCTCAGTAGGGGGTGTTCAGGAGGCAGCCGATCGATATTTCTCATCGATGTTTCTAACTCTCTATCCCTCTCCCTTCCTCTCTGTAAAAAAATCAATAAAATACATAAAAAAAAAAACCACACACAAACCTGAGTAACTCAGGTAGCTCCGATGGGAACAGACAAGCCACTGAGAAGTGGGCGCACAGCTGTGGACACAGTACCCAGGACCTAGGGCAGGGTGCCAGGATACCCTGCTGTTCAGCACCCCTGGCTCCTGGGAATCTGGCACCCATCTGGGCAGCCCAGCCATGGGGCAGCTCAAACCCAGGAAGGAGATGGTGCAGGCCCCTCGGCTGGCAGTTTGGCCTGCCTGGCCCTCCTCTGCGGGCCTCAGGGAGCGGGGAACAGAGCCCAGCCCCAAGGCTCAGGGGTTCCTGCAGTACGGACAGCGGGGGCTCTCTCAAGGGCCAGACACCACATGGGAGTGGCCAGTGCCCGTCAGTAGAAGAGGCCCCAGAGGATCAAGAGGACCAGTTGTACCAGCCCAGCCTTCAGAGGCGACCATGTGTCTGGGTAGAAACCTTGGATCTGTGGCCTGCGAGCCTCAGTGTCCTCATCTGTGTAATGGGGACAATGACCATCTTGTCTTGTGTGTGAAGGTGCCCCCAGAACAGTGGCCATCACCGACAGGGTTAGTAGGGAGAGGGCTGATCAAGGGCGAGTAGATGGTGGGAGGTCAGAGACGGGGACAGCAGCCTGGCCTGGGGCGGGGTCTCAGTGCTCCCAGAGCCACAGACGGAAGCCGGCTCCGGTGCAAACCTCCATTTTATTGGTCTCGTTTGTTCAGAGCAGAGCCTCCCGCTCAGAGAACCAAAGGGCGGGCTAATGGTGAGGGAGGGTGGCGTCTGATCTGCAGGAACCCCCCGAGCCCCATGTGTTCATTGCCCTTGAGCCTGGCAGGAGAGGAGGGGTGGGCGACAGAGCAATTTAGTGTGGGGCCCCGGGTCTGTTCTTCACAGCAGGAGGCAGAAGGCTCACATAAAGTTCTTTATTACAGACCTACAAAAAACGAGAGAATTATATATTACTCTCACTTGTTTGGGTTTCTTTTTTACAAAACAACAGCAGGAGAGAGAGGCGGGAGGCAGAGGGGCCAGGCGCGGGGCGAGGATCAGGAGGGCCCGGGGAGAGGAGGACAGGCTGTTTCTGGGGACAGGAAGGCGGTGGCCAGCCCAGGCGCTCCAAGCACCTTGAGAGAGCTGTGACAGCCCGGGCGGGAGCCGACAGAGAGGGTGGGAGACCGCTGTCCCCAGATCATCATCAACAGCAGCACCGCTCCTCGGCGGCCCCCCTGGCAGTCAGCCGGGCTGGAAGCACTGGAGGACCGGTGCCTGGAGGCCTGGTCTCCAAACACGGGCCCTCAGGGGCCAGACAGAAGGGAGGCGGCGGGAAGGGCCTGCACAGGACTGAGTTCTACCAGGGTCCTCCCAGGCCCCACGGGCAAGAGCATCAGGGTCCTTTCCTGCTTGTCAGGCAATGAGCTTCTTCATGAAAGCCTCCAGCTGATCCTCATCCTTGATGCCCACAAACTTGTCCACCACGTCCCCGTTCTTGATGGCCAGCACGGTGGGCACAGCTGACACCTAGATGGGAGGGGACAAGGGAGGCCAAGTCATCCAGAGGTGCGGTGCACGCTTTGGTCGCCATCCCCGGGCCTCTGTGTGGCTCACGCAGGGCAGTGACTGCCCTGGGCCCTGGGCGGGCCCCTTCCCAGGGTGCACGGTACTGCAGGGCTGGAGGTCCCCCCCCTGGAGAAACTTTTCCACTGTGGGCTCCCCGAAGTACCCTTCCTCCCCCAACCGCATGCCTGACTCACTGGCCCAGTGGTTTGGCTGGAATGACAGGAGATTAAAATAACCCGTGCAGCTGCAGGCCCGGCTGGGGCGGGGCGGAGCCGAGGGGCTCAGAGGACTCTCCCGGGGGGCAGCCTGGGAGAGGGGAGACCAGGAGATGGGAGTCTGAATCTGGCTTTGCGACTCACTGGCTGGGGGCTGGGGCCAGGTCACACTCCTTCGGAGCTCAGGGTCCATCAAACAGGGCGGGTAGGATCTAGTTGTCGGGGTGGGTTAGGGACTAAAGGTTCACATACAGAGCTCAGTGGGTAGGAGCCTGGGATCTGAGGCCAGCTGAGCCCATCATGGGCCACTCTGGGCAAGCTACTTTGTCACTCTTATGTATCAGTGTGATCCTCAGCAACCCGGAGATATTAACAGGACTCGTATCAGAGGCTGTGGGCTGCATGAAATAATGCATAGTTCTCAGCACCGTGCCCTGCACCTGGCAGGGCTGCCAGCAGTGTCAGAAGCTGGCATGATGCCTGGTACACAGTGGGCACTCGGCATAGGGTGGCTACCAAGGGCAGGGCAGGATCGCCTAACCCAGGGCCCCATGAGAACTACTTTAGCTCATCGCCATGATGGTTACAAGGGTCCAGAAAGTCCCCAACTGGCACTGGACAGTGTGGGAAGAGGGCTCAGCAATGGAAGGTCTGGCGTTTATTTATGATGGGGGTTGGAGGCAGCGTTCTTGGCCTCTGAAAGTGTCCTCTCAAGCTCTCTCAGGGGACCTGCGTGCATGACATGGTATGTAAATAAGGCCCGTGGCATTCTGTAACGCGATTTGCTGACAATGACACTGAGCTTTTTCTGATCCCTGGGCTCTCTTCTCTGCCTGCCACTGGTGACCATTTGGAAAAAAATAAAAATAAATAAACACAAGCTAAACACTGACTTATCTTACACCCAGTGAGCTACAGGAGTGATTTAGACAAACATAATAGGTCTTCACTTATACCGGGTGCTCTCCTGCCCATGAGTCATCCCTAGGAGCCAGTCTTAGGATTGACAATGTTCAGCTGTACGCGTGTTAGTTACAAAGAACCGCAGACCACGCACAGACTGCATGGGGCAGGCCTTGCACCCGCTCCCAGTGGCCTTTGGGGACAAACACAGCAGGTAAGATGACACAGGCCCTGTCTTTGTTAGTGTCTTCAGGGCCCTTTAAGGACCAGCCTGGGGCTGATGTGGGTGGCATGTGTGGGGAGCCCACACAAGTCACTTGTCTTGTCCTTGTCACTCTTGACTCTGGCCCGGGTGATGGCATGAAGTGTGAGGGTCCAGCACGTGGCGTGGCCTGTCTCCAGACACGGGCAGAGCCCAGAAAGTTTGCTCCAGGAAGCAATAGCAGCTACTCAGGCACATGGTTTGATGGGAAGATTACATGGCTGGTGCTCTGTTCTGTTGCACCCTCTAGTGGTCTGTGAAGGGAGCGGCCTCAACTCTGGCAACTTTTCAAGCACTAACTTTAACTTGGCCTTGCTGGATCCCACTCTGTCATCTCTCTCTCTCTTTTAAATATATTTTATTGATTTTTTACAGAGAGAAAGAGAGAGGGACAGAGTTACAAACATCGATGAGAGAGAGAAATATCCATCAGCTGCCTCCTGCACACCCCCTACTGGGGATGTGCCCACAACCAAGGTACATGCCCTTGACGGGAATAGGACTCGGGACCTTTCAGTCCGCAGGCTGACGCTCTATCCACTGAGCAAAACTGGTTTCAGCTGTCCTCTCTCTCTTTTTTTAATTATCAGTGTTTCTTTGCTTGTCTGAGCTGCCTGGCTGGCCATGGCTTTGTCCATGCTTAAAGAAACAAAAGCTGTATGCCACTACATGAAGTGACTGACTTGTGTTTACATGTCCTCTAAGCAGGACTGAAGTGGACCGGTTTTCCCCAAGAACTCCAGATAAGTCCTGTCATGATGGCACAGGGTAGCCACACGTGTGCTCGCACATACAGACCGTTGGATGTGCAGCATACACGCCATGACTGTTTTTTCATGAGAACCACGGTCTGTCATTACTGATCAAGGGCGTTCTTTGAAGTTTAAGCTTCCACACACACGCACACACAGAGCCACGGGCATGCCAGAGCCTGGATTTTCCGAGCACTGCAGGGGTACCGGGCTGTGAGGGGGCTTCCCTCACCCCCCGAGGAGGAGGATATGGCTTTGCTGATCCCGAGTCTGGCTCACAAATCAGGAGGGGCTGGTGCCTAGAAACACGGCCTTTGGGAAGAGCACAGGCCCTGGGCACATCCTCCTGGAGTTGATGTCCTTGCAAGCCGTCTCACTCCAGTTTCTTTCAACTGTTAAGGATCTACCAAGGGACCGGCACAGTGCTAGGTTTTGCAAAGGACTGGCGACCTCCTCCTGGCTAACTGCAGAACTAACGCAAAAGAGAGAGATCACCGACACTCTGGCTGCCACATAGTGGGCGCTTTTTAAGGGCCACTAGCCACTTGTGTGTGCCATCTCATAAATTCTTGCCTCAAGTTGCGATCATTTTCAAGACGAGAAGACCGAGGCACACAGATTGAGTGACAAGGGGTAGAGCCACGAAGCAGTGATCAAATTACCCGGTATCTCGGCCCAAGAACGAGGAATTGAGGTAAATTCCGAGTCCCCACAGGCTAGGAAGCACAAGCAGAGAAGCGTTAAAAGAATGCCAGGCCTCCAACGAGAAACGCCAAGTGCTTTGTAAAAGCTTTTAGATACCGGAGGATTCTTGGAAAACTACTATTGAAAAAAATCAAATCCAACTCCATGACCTTCTGGAAAAGGCCACACTGTGGACAGTCAAAAGGTCAGTGGTTGCCAGGTGTTCACGGGGAGCAGGGAAGAAAAGGGGAGCACAGGGGATTTTAGGGTGGGGAAACTGTTCTGTATGATGCTGTACTTATGAACACGTCATTAAAAATTTTTCCAAACCACCAGGAGGGAAGCCTCCCGTTGACAGGTTGACAGGTGAGAGGGGTCTTTGCAAGAGTATCATGGCCCACGGCCAGCCCAGGGCTTTAGAACTTTTTTCCCCTAAAATATATTTTTATTGATTTCAGAGAGGAAGGGAGAGAGAGAAACATCAATGTGAGAGAGAATGAGAGAATAATTGATCAACTGCCTCCTGCATTGTCCCCCAGCCGCCGGGAATGGAATGTGGCCTCCTGGTGGATTGGATAAATTATTAAAAGGTCGATCGCAACCACTGAGCCACATCAGCCAGAAACTCTGCTCCTTGATACTTGGTCCGAGACTCCCAGTGGCATCACTGGGAAGCTGTTAGAAATGCAGAATCTTGGGTCCTACCTGGACCTCCTGAATCAGTCTGCTTTTCAACATCCCAGGTCATATTCATGTTTGAGAAGCACTAATTTAGACGTTCTAAACAGGGGATATGGTAATGATTGAAGCATACAGTATATTCCAGCTATGAACGGTCTATGAAGTCATATGGAACATAAAAAAGAAAAAAGAAAAAACTAACAAAAAAAACAGGCGAGGGACAAAAGGTGGCAGTGGCTGTTTGGATGTAAGATTACAGGTGACTTTCCCCCGTAGAGTTACTTGGCTGTTTTTCTGATGCTTTTTGAAGGGCACTCTGTAAGATTAGAAAATAAAAGGGTAATGCTCCAAGGATGAGGTCAGGAGCAGAGCCCAGAGGGAAACATAAAGTCTCAAAGACCCACACCTGGATCCACAATTTCCCCGAAGCTGGGAGATCCTGGGATACTGAGCATTCTACGGGAACCAGGAGCTGGGAGAGCAAGAGCGCTTCATGCCCCCAAGCCAGGACAGCACAAAGTCTGGGCAAGGGGGCTGCCAACAAACACCCAAACCCCAAGGCCCTGGGTGCCTTAAAAAATAAATAAATAAAAATAAATAAAATAAATAAAATAAAAATAAATAAATATATATATTTAATTGATTTTTTACAGAGAGGAAGGGAGAGGGACAGAGAGCTAGAAACATTGATGAGAAACATCAATCAGCTGTCTCCTGCACACCTCCTCCTGGGGACGTGCCCACAACTAAGGTACATGCCCTTGACCGGAATCAAACCTGGGACCTTTCAGTCCACAGGCTGATACTCCATCCACGGAGCCAAACTGGTTTCGGCCCCCTGAGTGACTTTTCCTTCCATCTCCTTTGGAAGAAATTCTAGGGTGGGCAGTTGACTGAAGCATAAAAAGTAGGATGAGCCTGGCTGGTGTGGCTCAGTGGATGAGTATCAACCCAAGAGCCAAGAGGTCGCTGGTTCAATTCCTGGTCAGGGCACTTGCCCAGTTTGAGGCTTGATCCCCAGTAGGGGGCGTGCAGGAGGCAGCCCATCAATGATGTTTCTCTTTCATTGATGTTTCTCTCTATCCTTCTCCCTAAAAATCAACAAAAACATTAAAAAAAGGAGGGGGGATGTGAGAGGAAGGGTTATTTTTGTATGAGGAAAGAGACCCATGAGGGTGTGCTGGGCCTGGGGGCTGTCAGGAGGGCTTGGGAAGAGGTGCCTAATTCCATGCATAAAATTTTAAGCAGTTTCTCCAACACGTTATCCAACATTTGGAAAAGCACGTCAGGCCTTGGAGGAAGCTACCCGCAGAGGCACTGCGGATTTCTTAGCTGTCACATTCTCCTCAGCTCTCTTCCAAAGGAACAGGTGTGAAGGAAGGAAGGAAGGGCTGGGGGAGGGTCAGGACGCATCTGTGTTGGAGCTTCCTAAGCCTTCAGTGCATCTGATCGGGGCGTGGCAAAACAAGGAGGTTGGGCGCAGGCGGCTGGGCTCAGCAGCCTTGGGGTCTTTCTGCGTGACCCATACCTACTATCTGTTCAGTGGGAGGAGAGAGACCTTATCTCTGAGTCATGTCTCCCAGCCCCCACCCCACCCTGCACCGCTTTCTATGTTTAACACAGGGCCTCGGTGCCCAGCCCTACATCAGCAGGCCCCCGGGATTGCAGGTATGGTGGCCTGGGAACTCTCATCACCAGTGTGACCACTATTGGCAAGGACTGGGTTACTCCTCTTTTCATCTGCACTTTTACCACGTTCCTGGCACGTGGTTGTGTCTGCTGAGGCTGAAGCTGTGGTGTCCGGCAGTGCCAGACGGAGGGTAAGACTTTAAGCTGCCCTGGGGATGCCCAGAAGCATCCATCTATGAGCCAGGAGGTTTCAGTTTGATTCCTGGTCAGGGCATCAGCCTGGGTTGCAGGTTTGATCCCCGGGGGTGGGGAGGGGGGTGCAGAAAGCAGCTGATCAATGATTCTCTCTCATCATTGATGTTTCTATTTCTCCCTTTCCCTCTCTCTGAAATCAATAAAAATATATTTAAAAAAAAAAAGAGTAAAAGGTTTGTACTTCTTCCCAACCAGAGAGTAAATAGCTTAAATCACTCTACACAGGGATACAGATAACAAATCCAATTAAGTGCCATTTGCCAACCACACCCAAGGACAGACAAATTAAAAGAAAAAAAAATCTCATTTTGGTACATCAGCATAAAGCTGGTGAATATTCTATTGACCTGCCCCTAAGACCTCCTCTAAACATCAGACTTTAAAACCCCTGGAAATGAAGGTCCCAGGCACCCTCCCTCCCAGGAGCACCCCGGTGCCATTCCCTCTGCCTCGGACACATGTCTCCTGACCTCTACGGGACCCACGAGACTGGCAGTCAGAAGAGCAATGGTCCCTGTTCCCATGTCCTTAATGTGTTTTTGCTGTGGTTATCATCCCTAGGGAACTCTTGCTTACTTTTCTACACTTGGTCTCTTGATGGAAATCTTTGCCTCAAGAAGAGAGCTGTGGGTTCCTCTCTCCCAGGTAACGGAGGGTCTACCTTGGTAACACCCCTGCCCACCCACAGCAGTCGTTAATGGCTCTGCCTGCCCAGCATCGGTTTTCTTTGCCTCTGCCCAGGGCAGCCTGATTTTCCTTCAGGTGATCCCTCAGTCCCAGCTCAACAGGCTCAACGGGTTCTACCGTCCACCGACACTTCCTGCTACGGGACAGACTGGGGGATGCGCTTCTCTGCCTGAACTTCCAGATTCTGAGAAGGAGGCCCCTCTTTCAGTCACTTGTTATCTGAAGGAGGGAGGGGAAGTGATTCATTCCAGCCAGACCCAGGTGTTTCCAGAAAAACAGAAATCCGGATATTCATGTGAAATCTTCTGACTTTTCAATACCAACATCTAGTTTGGTATTTTAAGCAAGCTCCGTTGCAGGCACACAGGCCCTGCCATTCTGTGAGCAAACCTGGGAGACCTGACCCCAGGGCCTTTGCACATGATGTCTGCTCTGCCCAGAATGCTCTTCAATACTGGCATGGTTCACCCCCTACTCCCTCCAGGTCTTAGATACGTACTTCTCGCTGATTCCTTCCCTCGCCTACCTTTTTAAAAAGGAACCTCCCCAGCCCCAGACTCAGCACTCTCACCCCCTCTCCCTGATTTATTTTTCTCAACAGCATTTATCATCTAAAATAGGGATCAGAGAACCTCTGCCCATAGGCAAACTCAGACCACTTCCTGTTCTTGTAAATAAAGTTTTATTTGCACATCACCACGCCTATTTGTTTATATACTTTCTCTGGCCCCGTCAGTGCTACAATGACAGTGGAGTATTTGCAATGCCCTACGAATCCTCCACTATGTACCACCTGTTCCCTTAGAGAAAGTCTGCTAATCCTAACTTAAAATACCAGCATGTAGGCTCCACGAAAGCCGGATTTTGTCAGTTTTGTTCACTGCCACTTGGACAGCATCAAATAACAGCACTGGCATTTAAGCACCAGACTACATGTCCTTGTGTGGGCCCTGCTCTTGGCCTTCCTTCTTCACTATGCGTCCTCCATGGCTCTGCCCAGAGTCCCTTTAATACGATGCCTTCCTCCCCCGTTCCGGTCCCTCCTCCCCATACAATCAGTCCCTTCTTTTGTGCATGTCTTTTCTCATCCGACATGGAAAAGACCTGTCTGTCTGTTCTGTCCCACTACACCAGGGCTGCCTGGGGACAGGAGGTCATTGTATCTGTGCCAGAGCCTGAATGCCTGGCACACTGCAGGGTTCATAAACAACCGCTGCCTGAACCTGGGGATGAGTCAATTCAAGTTCAAAGGAATGCACCAATGTCCCGAAATGCAGAGGACCGCCTGGTCGTGCATTCTACTCTCTAAAGGTGGTAAGAGAGACACGTGGCTCAGAGGTTCAATGGAGTCACCTTTGCAAAAGTGATGTGAATTACTGAGAGCTCTAGGAAAATCAAGACCTCCCTTTACTGGTCTCCAAGACATCCATCTCCTGCACCAGCTATCCCGTGGCCCCAAGCATCCCCCAAACCAACCGCCCTGTGGCACCCCCCTGCCCATCCATACCTCATACTCGATGGCCAGGTCTGTGTGGTCATCAATATCCACCTTGGCCATCACCACCTTCCCGTGCTGCTTGGCCACCACCTTCTCTAACCGTGGCCCCAGGATCTTGCAGGGACCACACCACCTGGGAAGGGGAGAAAGGAAGCATCCTGTCACAAAAGCACTCACCAACTGATCGAGGGGCTCCCCAAAACCTGCCCTTGACCCACATCTCTCCCAGGGACCTTTTGTCCTTATTCCCTCTGTTGACAGTGTTTGAAGATTAACCTGTAACGCTGCTCTGCCAAATGGCAATGCCAGGAGGCTCTGTAACTGGGCCTCAGCCTCAGACTCTTACGAAGGTTTTTTCGCTTACTTTGACAGAGCTAAAATACATGTACTGTCATACAGAAAAACACAGGGTTTGAGGTTCAAAGGTTTGGGTTCAGAGAGGCTCCTCACCAACCAGCTGATGGTTCTGGGACTCAGTTTCCCAATTTGAAAAAGAGACCACTCTCAGGGCCGCTCTGAGAACTCAGCGAAGGCAATATGGGTAAACGCGCTTTGGAAGCTGCAGGATTACAAGGAAGACTTCATTGACTCGGAACTAAAAGCAGGAGAAACCAATGGCTGAGCGGTGTCTACGACATGCCAGGACCTTCTCTGCTTTCCCTACACAGAGCCCTCCACGCTGCAAAGGAAAAGAAAACTGAGGAATGGAAGCCCACGCAAATGAAGAAACTTATGCCAGGCCACAGCTAGTGAGCATCACAGCGGAGATTGCAACTTCAGATTATGTCTCCAATTTCTTCTATTAGCCCCAGGCTACGCTGTGAACCCCAGACTATCGCGGCACTGAACCCTGTGTTTCTAGGGGGTGAGCTTTCAAGAACAGGTTGTCATCCCCAGGTATGTGGCACTAAAGACAGTGCCTGGCACTGAATGAACAAATTCACACCCTGTTTCCTTGTTGGATAAGAAAATGAAGTGTTGCCCCACTCACCATCCTTTTCACATGGATTTTTAGAGAGTGGTCGGGAAAGAGAAAGGGGAAGATCTGTTACCTCCTGCATGTGGCCCGATGAGTGCCAGGGGGCAAACCTGCAACCCGGGTAGGTAACCTCGATTGGGAATCAAACTTGAGACCCTTTGGTGTGAGGGCCAACACTCTAACCACAGAGGCATGCCAGCCCGGCTATCATTCATTGTGGAAGCCCTCTCTGGAGTGCCCACTATACCAGGAGGGCGGAATAGCTCTGCCGTCCATGAATCCCTGGCTGTCAACTCCTATTTTATTATCAGCCTTTAAAAACCCTTTCCATGTCAAAACCGGTTTGGCTCAGTAGATAGAGCGTCGGCCTGCGGACTAGAAGGTCCCAGGTTCGATTCCGGTCAAGGGCATGTACCTTGGTTGTGGGCACATCCCCAGTAGGAGGTGTGCAGGAAAGCAACTGATTGATGTTTCTCTCTCATCGATGTTTCTAACTCTCCATCTCTCTCCCTTTCTCTCTGTAAAAAATCAATAAAATATATTAAAAACAAAATAAAAACTTTCCATTCAGAGATTTCAACACCTAAAAACCCAGTCTGCAAGACCTTATCTCCTATTACAAGTGAAGAAAGGGAAGTACAAGGGCATCAAATGGCCTTCCCCGGTGACATGGTGAGTCAGAGAAAACAGGAAAAAAAGCCAAAGAATCTGTCAGAGATCTGTGCAGAAACTCTCCCAACTCGTAACTCAGCTTACACTGGCTCCTTCCGGAACAGTGGTTCTCTACCTTTCTGGTGCCGTGACCCTTGAATACAGTTCCTCATGTTGTGGTGACCTCCAACCATTACATTATTTTCGTTGCTACTTCATAACTGTAATTTTGTTACTGTTAATGAATCGTAATGTAAATAGTATCTGTGTTTTCCAATGGTCTTAGGTGACCTACAGGTTGAGAACCGCTGCTGTAGAGCCTAAGACCATCGGAAAACATAGATATTTACATTACGATCCATTAACAGTAGCAAAATTAGTTATGAAGTAGCGACAAAAATAATTTTATGGTTGGGGGTCACTACAACATGAGGAGCTGTATTCAAGGGTCGCGGCATTGGAAAGGTTGAGAACTACTGCTCTAGCACATCTCATGAGGCGTTCGTCCAGTTTTTTGTAGCCAGGCCCCAAAAATCTAGAAGTGAAGAAGGCAGGCTGAAAGTCAGTAGGCCACAGGCACTAAAACATCCTGAAAACAAACTCATAGAGCACTGAGAAGAAACTCCTGCTGAGACCAGTTTGGCTCAGTGGATAGAGCATCGGCCTGCGGACTGAAAGGTCCCAGGTTCAATTCCAGTCAAGAGCATGTACCTTGGTTGCAGGCACAACCCCAGTAGGGGGCGTGCAAGAGGCAGCTGATGTCTCCCTCTCATCGATGTTTCTAACTCTCTATCCCTCTTCCTTCCTCTCTGTAAAAAGTCAAAAAAATATGTTAAAAAAAACCAAAAAAACTTCTGCCCATTCCGTGCACGCGTGGGCACTGGGTGGTGGTACTGAAAACTTTTAGCTACCACTTCCCAAACTCTTACAAATAAAATAAACTTATTTGCAGGCCCGGGAAGGAGCTGGTATACACCAAAGGACAGATGATGCTCTAGTTACATCTTCCCTGCTTTGGTCCAAGCTGAACATGACTCTGGGCCACCTGGGCAGTGAATACAGAACTTAAGTGGTTCCCAGCTCTAGTCACAATGAGCTCTCAAGACCGTTTCTTGGTCTGTCCCCTACCAGACTACACTCCATCGCTGAGAGCACGGATTGGGTCTTCCCACTATTTGTAGCAGAAGCATCAAACGTGGTCCTGAGACGTAGCTGGCACTCAAAATGATCTGAACAAGTGACACCCCAGTCTCCTCCTGGACCCCGGACTCACTGTGCATGAAAATCCACAACCACTGGTGTCTCACTGTTGACAACTCGGTCTTGAAAGTCGGGTCCATCCTGGATGTTAAAGGTGGTCGAACAGACGCGGGTGGTGTACAACGGCCGGGCTTGCCTGGATGTTACTGGCCGGTCACCAGGACTGTGTTGTGGGGGCTGCAGAGCCCGGGAGATGAGGGGTGCCCACCGACCTTGAGGGGGTTTCCCGGAGATGACAGAGGCCAGGAACCTCCTCAGGAGAAGTCGCTGAGCCATCTGTGAGGGGAAGAGGCAGGAAGAGCGGTGGCAGAGAATCAGAGACAGGTATCTGGGAGTACGGTGGGGGACCCCAAGATTCGGGGCTGGAAGCAAAATGCCAGGAATGACAAAAGCTTTCTGGAGTGGAGGTGAGTGAAGAACGAGGATCAAAGGGAAGAAGGAATTGCAAACCAGGGCAGGAAAATTGCATCGACAACCAGAAAGAAATCAGGCTGTTGAGTTGTTGCAACAGAAGAATGGGAGCGGGAAATAAACAAGGCTGCTTGCTAGTGGCCAAGCGCCTTATATACATGATGTGTCCCCCCAGATCAGCTTTTGGGAAAGTTTCTACCAATTGTGAGGCCGAGGGTCAGTGGGGGCAGCCCACCGTAACCCACTGTCCTTACATAAGAGTCAGCCCAGGCCGTCTGCAGAGTCCTCGCGCCATCCATTCCCTTTAATAGGTGTTTGAGTGGGACATTAAGGGGAAAGGGAGGTTGTAAAAAAAAAAAACAAACAGGTAAGAGGAACCACATCTCACGGAGGAACGAAAAGGTACAGCAACAGGAGGGCGCGGGGTAAACAAAAAAGAAGGGACGCACGTGTGCAGGGAACTGGGGAAATCCGACCCCACCCGGGACCCCGGCTCTTCCCAGGCAAGTCCTCCCGCCCCGGGGCCTCCGCCCTCTGGGGCCCCGCACCCCGCGGGAGCGCGCCCGTGACACCACCCCCGGGCACCCACCCACATGGGCTGCTCACCTCCCTGCAGCGCGAGACGCACAGCCCGGCCCGCCCGCCCGCCTGTCAAGGGCACTTCTGCCGTCACTTCCGGAGAGGCGGGCCTTCGGTCGCCACTTCCGGGGGCGGGCCACCCGGGGGTGTGTGGCTCGGCTTTCGGCCAATGGAGATGGCGGGAAGAGTGACAGCTGCAGGGGCGGAGCCTCATTTAGGGACCGGAAGAAAAAAAAGAACTCTGGAGCTTGGGGAAGAGACCGGAAAAGGAAGGGCGGGGCCTAGGGGGCGGGTCCGGAAAGGCGATGGCTCCACGGGGAGGGACCGGAAGAGGCGGGCCTAAGGGGAGGGACCGGAAGAGGAGGTGGAAGGAGGCGGGAACGGGAGGGAGGTATTATTGGGAGAAGAAGAGGGAGGGAGGGAGGTGTGGTTCTGGAGTTTGCAAACTCGGTCTGCTCTAAGCTCGGGGTGACATGGCCAAACAGCCCCTGTGTGCATAACCTTTAACTCCCCAGCCCCGAGCCACCCACTGCCAACCCATAGCAAACGGGGAGCGGGAACAGTCGGAGTCAAGGATTTGATTCCCCTATAAGACCAGCAGGGAATGTGGAGGGGCCAGGGCCAGACTGCGTTTCCCCATCAAGAATGAATCAGGGTCAGGGAGACCTCAGGCCTGGAGGCAGAAGGAACGGGGGCGGGGGGGGGGGTTCCCAGCTAAACATCCTGTGACATAGAACAGAACACCAGGTGCCTGAAGGCACCCCCGGCCTGGAGAAGCCATAAAGTCTGACAACTCCTGCAAGGACAACCGCTATCTAGACCGCTTACTTGCATAACCAAAAAGCTTAAAGAGTCAGTATATGAAATTTAGTGATGCTTAGCCAATTAAAATGTGCCAAGCCCTCCTGCGCTGAGGATGAAAAACACTTGCTGCAGAGGTTCGGGCCTCTCGCGCTTCCCTGCTGTGTCAGTGGGACCGGGAGCCCGGACTCGAGTTCGTAATAAAGGCTTCCTAAATTTTCCAATTGGCTGTCTGGTGGTCGTCTGGCACGGGTCGCCCCATTACAAGCTCAGCCACCACTGCCCATCCTTCTGCCTCATTCATTGTCTGCCCCCAACTCCTAGAGGTGCTGGAAGGTTCTTTCCGTCCTTTTTCACAAACGAGGGAGCTGGGCTCCGGGAAGCTGTAGTGTCCGTTAAGAGGCACGAGACTGGAAGTGCAGAGGCCGCTTTTGGCGCTTTTCTGTAACCCAGCTGCAGGAGTTCGTGTGCCCTGGGGCTTTAGCTTCCCGGTATGGGTGTGAAGGGCTGGGTTCTCGTGCATCAGACGCTGTGGCTACTGGGAGGGCCTGCTTTTGAGGCCGCAGGCAAAGCGTGGTGACCGTGGACCTGGGCCTTCACACTGTGGGAGTTCAGAGCTTGTCATCCTAAATGTGCTTCTTGTTTTGAGATGAGAGCAGATTTAGCTTCAGCCTCAAGAGAAGCATCGGTGCCTCCCTTTAACTACCTGGAAGAAATTGAATTAGGGGCCTTGCTCAGAATAAGAGTTTATCAGCGATAACTTTTTAAAAGATATATACTTTATTGATTTCTTTACAGAGAGAAAGGGAGAGGAATAGAGAGTTAGAAACATCGATGGGAGAGAAACATAGATCAGCTGTCTTGTACACCTACTGGGGATGTGCCCGAAACCAAGGTACATGCCCTTGACCAGAATCGAACCCGGGACCCTTCAGTCCGCAGGCCGACACTCTATCCACCGAGCCAAACCAGTCAGGGCAATCAGCAATAACGTTGTTGTTGTTAATCCTCACCTGAGGACATTTTTCCATTGGTTTTTAAACAGTGGAAGTGAGGGGGAGAGAGAGAAACATTGACGTGAGAGAGAGACACACTGATTAGTTGCCTCCTGCACTTGCCCTGCAACCAAGGTACATGCCCTCGACTGCAATCGAACCCAGGACCATTCAATCTGGGGGTCACACTCCAGGACAGCGATCATCTTTCCTGATTCATCTACATCCTCGGTGGCCCGCCGGTGGTCCATGAGGTCCGAAAGGTTGGCGCCCGTTGATCTAATGACACAGCCAACTTCTGTACGTGGGGTTCTCGTTACATATGTATGGAACCTGGTTATTTTGTCTTGCTAATCTGTCTTGTGTCTCTCTGATTGTTAGACCAGCTAAAAGGACTTGGAGGGCAGGGGAACGCTGGTCCCTCCCTGTCTGACAGTAGGGGTCTAGGCTGGGGTCACAACCACCTCGTCTCTACGCCCTGTACAACCGCTTATGGCCCCTTACGGTTCTGTGAATACACCCGTGCGTTTTTCTCCTCACCTCTGCTTAATTTGAAATGTTTCTCTCTTTGCACTTGGTTGAACACCTAGACTACTCACCACCTCTTCTTCGAGCAGCATTAATTGCTTCCTTCTCTCGAGTGCTTTGTTCAGAACTCTCACAGAACACATGGCAGTGTCTGTCTCTTCACCAGACCGTCTGCTTCCTAAAAGCGGGGATTTGTAGCTTTCATCTGACTCCATATGCCCAGCGCCAACCTGGTACAGTGCCTCACTCACAGGGGGTGTTTAATTGATGCTCCTTAAGCTGATTATCTTTGGGTATGGAAGGGAGTGGAGTACCATCAGAGAGGGTACATGATGTGTCCAAGGTCATGAAGCAGGTACCTGGGCAGAGTCCATCTCAGACCTCCATTCAGGCTACACTCCAGCCTGTGGGCATGGCACTTTCAGAGTTTTTGTAAATGTTTCTCCCCTCCCTGTGAGCTAGGGCATGTGGTGGAACAGGTGCAATCAATAAAAACTCCAGGAGCTGTGAGGAAGGAGGAAGATCACTCTCACATCTAATTCGTGGCTTAAGACCAGCAAAGATCAGCTTGATCCAACATGGCAACTAATTTCACCTGGCGGTAACCCCTAGCCTCCGTATACGCTCATTACATGCTAAATGACACACCGCACCATCATGCTTGGAAAGAGAAAGCCCATATAAGGGCACGGAATAGCTGACTGAGCTCCCCAGAGAAATCTCCACCCTTGTCCCCAGAAGATCTTGAACATTCCTGTCCTTTATTGAATTCCCTACACCCCGGATTAAATGCATCTCAATAAAGGAGGCAAATTCCGCTACAGGGGGCTTCTCCATTGGTGGAGTAGCCCATTCTCGGCCTCTCTGCTTCACTAATAAAACCACTTTTACTTTATGCTGGCATTTGAATTCTTCCCTGCAGGAAGCCAAGAACGCACCGTGGATCACAGATCCTCTGGTCCCCAGACCCCAGAACGCCTGCCTCATCCTGCATCATCTGCACTTTGCATTGCTGGTCCCTATAACTGGGAGGCTTCTCCCTCTACCCTCCCTCCACCTGAGAAAAGGCTTCCAGATACCAGATTAACATGGTAAGCCCCAGCCTGTTTTGTATTCTGAATGATAAGTATAGTGTCAGTCACTGGTGACTGATTGGGTGCTTAACGTGTTAAGCATCATCTCTGGAGTCCCTTCCCTGAGCCTCCGCAGCCCTTATGCATCTGTCAACACTCTCGGTTCTGTGTTCCTACTGTTTCTTTCTTCTTCTTCTTCTTCTTCTTCTTCTTCTTCTTCTTCTTCTTCTTCTTCTTCTT
>JAAGEH010000109.1:4722867-4739472 GCA_011751065.1 Lasiurus cinereus
TTCTTCTTCTTCTTCTTCTTCTTCTTCTTCTTCTTCTTCTTCTTCTTTTTTTTTTTAATATATTGACTTTTTACAGAGAGGAAGAGAGAGGGATAGAAAGTCAGAAACATCGATGAGAGAGAGACATCGATCAGCCGCCACCTGCACGCCCCCCACTGGGGATGTGCCCACAAGCAAGGTACATGCCCTTGACCGGAATCAAACCTGGGACCCTTCAGTCCGCAGGCCTACGCTCTATCCACTGAGCCAAACTGGTCTCGGCTCCTACTGTTTCTTTATCCCTCACTCCTCACTATACTGTCGGCTTCTGGGTCCCATCTGTCTCTCCGTTGCTCACCGCAGGGCTTGGTGCATCACAGTAGGAACTCTGAGGATTTGTTCATGAGCAGACAGCAGGGATCCTCATCACATCCTCCATCACATACGTAGCTCCATTTTGTCTTCCAAAGTCATTGCCATGCTTCCCCTCCCTCCAATTCATTTTTTTAAAATATATTTTATTGATTTTTCACAGAGAGGAAGGGAGAGGGATAGAAAGTCAGAAACATCGTTGAGAGAGAGACATCGATCAGCCGCCTCCTGCACACCCCCTACTGGAGATGTGCCCGCCACCAAGGTACATGCCTCCGACTGGAATCGAACCCGGGACCTTTCAGTCCGCAGGCCGATGCTCTGTCCACTGAGCCAAACCGCTCTTGGCTCCAATTCGTTTTGACTACAAAATTATTTGTCTTCTGTCCAACTGGCAGGTTCACTGCCTCACTGCCCTGGTGGGCAGGGCCACAGCCAAGCTGCCCAGGGGTGTTCCTCTGGGGTGAGGTGAGGGAATATCTGGGATAGGTGGGCACCCCCTGCCCACCAGCAGCCATGTCACCCTCCACATAAAGCCCCTTGTTCATTGCAGGCAGAAGACCAGGTGAGGGCCTGAGCAGGATGGCCTTCTCCACCTTATCTGAACTCTTGCTTTGGTCTCTGTCCCCACCTGGGCCTGGAGCCCACAGTGGTGATCCACCGGGGGACCCCCAGTACCCCTGGCTCTCCTGAGGTCAGCATCCCTTGGTGCAGCTGTTCCTGCTAATGCCCGATGCCATCTGGCAGGGCACTTCCACCTTGTCCATTTTCATTTCTGTTTTTCTGGGTCTCCAGCACTTTCTCTTCCAGAACCACCGATTAACCCTATCAGCATTTCCACAGCATTTTCTGGAAGGCCAATGCCCTTGCTTGATTCACACTCCAGATTCAAAGGAAAACCAGTCCTATGTATTCTTTAAAAAAAGACACACACACACACACACACACACACACACAAACATATATATATATGGAGACCATGATGCCATAATGACCAATCAGCAGGAGGTGCTGGAGCACCTCTTGGGCCCTCTCCGCCATCCCCGAGCAGCAGCTCTCATGGCGTGGATGGGAGGTGGGGCACCTCTTTGCAAGGCCAGTGCAGATGGGAGGCGGGAGGGCAGTTGGGGGCAACCAGGCTGGCAGGCAGAGGCAGTTAGGGGCAATCAGGCAGGCAGAGGAGCAGTTAGGGGCATCAGGCAGGCAGGCAGGCAGGCAGGTGAGTGTTTAGGAGACAGAGGTCCCGGATTGGAAAGGGTGCAGGCTGGTCTGAGGGACACCCCCTCACCCACCTCATGCACGAATTTCATGCACTGGCCTCTAATAAAAATAAAAAGTTAAGTAGAATTGAAAATAGAGTATACTGCATATTGTAAGTATTATTTTGTCTGTGTTATTTCTATATGTCTGTATGTTCTAGGCTCGTGGTCGGCAAACTCTTTAGTCAACAGAGCCAAATATCAACAGTTCAACAATTGAAATTTCTTTGGAGAGCCTACTTTTTTAAACTTAAACTTCTTCTAATGCCACTTCTTTAACATAGACTCGCCCAGGCCATGGTATTTTGTGAAAGAGCCACACTCAAGGGGCCAAAGAGCCGCATGTGGCTCGCGAGCCGTGGTTTGCCGACCACTGAGGGCCATCAGAGCAACATGGGCTCAAACATTGCCGCTGTGGGCAGGCAGGCAGCAGTGGTTGTGAGCAGAGGCGCCCACACGGTGGCAGTGTGGGTCTTTGAGCCTGCCTCACAGTGGGCAGGCAAGCTGGGCACATCTCGGGGCCGTGGACTCCCCCAGGACTGCAGGGCTGAGCGCAGGGTATAGGGTGCTTCTCCCTAACCACGTGTGTGAGAATTTCTTGGCTGGAAGGACACGCCTTAGAAAAAACAAACAGAGAGGTGCTGGGCCGCACAGGAAGCTGACAGTTCCTCTCCAAGAGGTGCCGCTCCGAGAGTATCTTTGTTTTCAGTTTCCATCTTTTTTTAAAATATGTTTTATTGATTTTTTAGAGAGTAAAGGAGAGGAATAGTTAGAAACATCGATGAGAGAGGAACATCGGTCAGCCGCCTCCTGCACGCCCCCCTACTGGGGGTGTGCCCACAACCAAGGTACATGCCCTTGACCGGAATGGAACCTGGGACCTTTCAGTCCACAGGTCGATGCTCTATCCACTGAGCCACACCGGTTTCAGCTCAGTTTCCATCTTGATGGTGATCCTTTTGTAAACACTGTTGCAGAACAATGGGAACTATGACCTGTGTGTTGCAATTCAAGAAGTTGTTTTCATACACTGTTGTGATTCACATTCTGTCCCGTTTCCAGCCATTACCCAGTGCCCCCCTCATCCCTTTCTGAACATACAGACGTGGCCCTGGAACGGAAACATCACCTTCAACTCAGAGACTGGTGACGGCTTTATCCTGCAACGGTCAATGTGAAGTGTCATGGCTGTGATGTGGGGGGACATATGCTGTCACCCACACCTGCCCACTCCACCGTGCCCTCCGTGGACACATGCAGGCTCGTTCCACAGCCCGCCCCACTGTTGGAGGGAGGCTCCTCCCGGGTTCCTGATCCCGCTGGGCAGGGTAAAGCCTGCAGCGGGGAGAGGTTGGGGAGGGGAGGCTGGGGAGGGGAGGCCCGGAAGGACCCTTCCTCTTTCATCCCTCACCCTGTGGCTGGCTCCGCCTCCCCATCCTGGAACAGGAGGCAGCTGTGTGTTAGAAAAGTGACGAGCCCTGGGCCCGGAATGGGAACTGCTGCTTCACCAGGCCTCGGCCCCTCACCCACTGAGTGCCCTCCGCGAGGCGGTCACCCTCTGGCACTGTTGCCCATCTGTCGGAGGCTCTAACAATGCTTACTCCACAGAAAGGGCAGGAACTTTCATAAGGAAATAATGCACAGCGCATCTGGGGTCGTTAGCACATGCCTCCCAACTAACTGTTCTTGCACTTTTCCTGTTTCTCCTCACAGTTGCTATTAGTGACATTTTACCAAGGAGAGAAACAGGTCCTGAAAAGATCAATAACAGCCCGCTAGACCACCAATCAAGCAAATGGGAGGCCTGGGACTCACACCCAGGCAGGCTGGCCCAGAAGGTGTAGCCTTAACTCAGCTCTGCCGAGTCCTTCCTATGACCTGTGAACAGGATTAGCATGTGAAAACCCTTTAGTGTAAACACAAGGTCTTACCATAGGCTTTGCCGGATGTGCAAAGCACACACTTGTGCAGGGAAGATAGGGCGCAGGAATGTTGGTGTGAGATCCCTGGAACCCACGCGGACCTGGATTTGAATCCTGGCACATGTACTATGATGTACCCCAGCTAAGGCTCGGCCTCCTCCTCTGTAAAATGGGGCGGTCAGTGTGTACCTCCGACTGCTTACAGGTATGCACATCCAGTCTTCGGGAAGTCATGTGACTCACCAAGGGCACGCAGCTCGCTAGTGTCCAGGGGAGGCTCACATTCTGGTCTTCTGCCCACAGGTCCTGGGTCACCGCTGACCTGCAAGGATGTGGTGATGAGGCAGGAGAGGAAGAAGGTAGGAAAATTGGGCAAGTGGAATGGGAGATAATTTAAGCAAGGCAAACAACTTAAACAACTGAGGGACAGCTAGCTTATCTTCCCTCACCAAGGACACTTGAGAACAAATGGTTTATATTTCTCCTCTAGCCAGAGAATAAATAGCTTAAATCACCCTGAGGGGATGGGAAGGGGGGAAAGAGAGAGAGAGAGAACAGAGACTTTTTATTTTCACTTTCCAGGGAGCTAAAAGCCCCGCCTGGCTCACTTCTTTCCTAAAATGTTTCTGTGCAGCCAAAGCAGACTACCACCTGGGCTCTCCCCTGTTGCTTCTTCCACAGTCATTCCCTGGTTTCGGTCTCCAGCTTTAATGAATGTACTGTCAAAATCACCTGGACTTGCCGGAGCCGGTTTGGCTCAGTGGATAGAGCGTCAGCCTGTGGATTGGGGGCCCCGGTTTCGATTCCGGTCGGGGGGCGGGGGGAGCATGTGCGTTGGTTGCAGGTGTGTCCCCAGTGGGGGGCGTGCAGGAGGCGGCTGATAGATTTCTCTCTCTCTCATTGATGTTTCTAGCTCTCTATCATTCTCCCTTCCTCTCTGTAAGAAATCAATAATATTAATAAAAAAAGAAATCACCTGGGCTTAACGCAGTACAGTTTTTCCATTGAGGATGCTTTAACCAAGTGAGCTACCAGCCAGGGCCAAAGATTTTAAAGCAGATATTATAAATATGCTCAGAGACATCAAGGGAAATATGCTCCTAATGAGAAAATCGATAGGTAATAGAAATTATTAAAACAAAATAAATGAAAATTCTTTCTCTAACTCCCCCTTTCCTCTCTCTCTCTAAAATAAAAAAAATAAAATAAAATTAGTATGATATGATCAGCATCTGGGCCAACTCCACTCAGTCTTCATGAACTGCTTCTTCTCTTGAGTAGGGGTCATAGTTTGCATGTCTAGTAATTTGGGATTATATCTTAGACACTGTGAGGACACATTGCAGATACTCCAGATTCTGTATATCCCTCCAAAAATTTTGTTTGTTTTGTTTGAGTGGACAGTTGATGGAGCTAAAGTGGAGCCTTCAGCTCTGTCTCCTCTGCGCTGAGCAGCCACTGAACCCGAGTTCATTTTTCAGCCTTAGCTGAGCTGCTGGTAGTCTACCCCACACACGGGTAGTTCGGGGGTCAGCCCGAGGTTTGTGCAAATGATGCAGAATTTGGGGCTCCTCTGTGTTTTTCTCTTTGAGGATTTTACCAACTCCCTCCCACGTACGTGGTTTTCCTCAGTTCTTCAAGCCCAGCAAGATGGTGGGTTTGTAACGGGGTTTCAGCTGCCCCAGCGGTGCTATCTCAGATCTGTCCTCTGGGGGAAGGCTTTACAAAAATGAAAGACCCCCCCGAAGGCCATTTCCTTCTGCAGTGTGTCGGCTCCTCTGGTTCCTGCCTGCTCTGGTTGACCTCCGGCGTCTCCAGGTAAAGTTGAAAATATAGAAATCTCATTCAGAGTGGTTATTTGTGAGTGGGTTGGGTCTGGGGATAGTGGTGATCTAGAAGTGGGAGAGCTTAGGAATGCTGCCATGGTTATGAATGCGGGTTTTCACCATTTACTGCACGGCCTGAGAACCCACCACACAGAGGACACATCTCAAGGCCACAGGAAGCCAAAGTGGGGTACAGGTTTCATGTCCCTTATTTTAACTTTTTGTTCCCTGGTGCGTATATGAACTGTGTCACCTCCTCTTTGTTTCCTAAAACTCGCACCTCTTAAGCACAAGGCGTTTCTGTCTTGGAACTCCGTGAACTGTTTTCATGTTGGAACAATTGTTAGTTTTCTCTGTTTAGGGCTTTCTTCAGGCTTCCCCCGTGGGCCCAAGTGGCAGCCCTCCTCTCTGGGGGTCCTGGGAACACTAAGCTCACGCCGAGGGGCGGGGAGGTGGGAAGGAACAGCCACTTTGGGGGAGTTAAAGGCCTATTTAGTCGATACAAACAGCTTCTCTCCAGGAAGCACTTACCTGTCAGTGAGGATGACTCAGATGATCCTCAAAGGAATCAGGGAACAGGCCTGGAGGAGATCATTTTGCTTCTATTCTAGAATCCAGCGCTTGACCCAATTATTCTCGTCCACCATGAAGAGTTACTGATGGCCTCTCCTCTGTGAAGCAGAAAGATATGTGGGCTGTTATGGGCTGAATGTTTGTGTCCTCCCCAAATCCATACACTGAAGCCCTAATCTCCAATATGATGGTCTTTTGGGGGTGGTACCTTTGTGTGGTATTACGTTTAGGTCGAGGTAGGTCATGGTGTTGTGGCCCCGAGAACAGGGGGATGAAGAAACAGGGCAAAGACCACCTAGACATTTCTTATTATGAATCCCAGTGTCACAGGTGGGAATAGAGGGGAGGACACGGCATCCCTCCACACCCTTGCCTTTCTTTTTTTTTTTAAAAAAAAAATATATTTTATTGATTTTTTACAGAGAGGAAGGGAGAGAGTTAGAAACATCGATGAGAAACATTGATCAGCTGCCTCCTGCACAATTAATGCCCACATATAAAGTACATGCTCTTGACCAGAATCGAACCTGGGACCTCTATCCTCTGAGCCAAACCAGTCAGGACACTCTTGCCTTTCTTTATCCTGAGGACTCATTGCTCATCTAGTCTCCTCTACCGGACTATCAGCTTTCTGAGGAAAGGGATTCTGATTCTCTTTTTCTCCGTTTTAGCCTCCAGAGGCCCGGCCCAGACAATTGACTGTGACCTTTAATGTATTACGATGATCCCTCATCTATTGATATAGGACCTCACCCTGGGCCTGATCATGGTAGGCACTCGGTAGATGTTCGTTGAATGAGAGGAGGAAAGACTGAAGTCAGAGGTGGCTTTAGTGGTGGCGGTCTGTGAATGGGAGCCCCTTAACCTGTCCCTAAGAAGGTCCCTCCCTGAGGCTTGTGCAAGTCAGACCTCTCTTGTGGTAAGGGTCAGGAACCAATGAAAACCAGCTCATTGCAGAGGACTTCCTAGGTCAGATGACTGGTATGTTCCAGGATGCAGCTGTCCCAGGCTACCATAGGCCCTAAAGGGATCAGGGTCCAAATGACGTTACTGAGCTCTGCGACTTTCCACCCCTTGTTTTTTCTTTTTTAAATATATTTTATTGATTTTTTACAGAGAGAAAGGGAGAGGGATAGAGAGTTAGAAACATCAATCAGCTGCCTCCTGCACACCCTCCCTCCCCCACTGGGGATGTGCCCGCAACCAAGGTACATGCCCTTGACCGGAATCGAACCTGGGACCCTTCAGTTCAGAGGCCAACGTTCTATCCATTGAGCCAAACTGGTTTTGGCACCACCCCTTGTCTTGTTCCCCTCAGCATGTTGGCTTCATTCTCCATCCGTGGGAAAGGTGGCTACTACCAATCACCAAAGGACAAGCTTTGGTTTTACAATCTACAAAGAGCCAAGTCCTGCCCAGCCAAAGTGGCTCAGTGGTTGAGCATTGACCTATGAACCAGGAGGTCACAGTTCCATTCCCAGTCAGGGCACATGCCCAGTTGTGGGCTCGATCCACAGTGAGGGAAGGCATACAGGAGGCAGTCAATGATTTTTCTCTCATCATTGATGCTTCTGTCTCCCTCTCCCTTCCTCTCTGAAATCAATAAAAATATATTTAAAAATGAAACAAAAAGAGCAAAGTCCTTCTCCCTCCCCAGGTCTGCATATCAAGTCTCAGGCAAGATGCTGATTAGCCCTGTTTGGGTCACGTGTCTAACTCTGGCTCAGTTGTGGATTGGCCAGTCTGTATGTAACTGCCCCTATGGTGAGTGGCCCCCATAGAGTTGTGGGGATGGAAGTTGAGTGGATTCTCTAGCATGCATGCCAATCATAAACATGCATATAGGACCTCTTCTTTTCAAGCCTAATAATATTTCCATCTGTCACATAACTTCTTGGTCAGTGATGTCTGATAAAATTGGAAAGTCTTCAATGTCAGAGAAGCGTCCTTTGATCAAGGACAGTTGTGCGGGGACAGTTTAAATCCCTTTCAAGTGCAGAGTGTTGATGGCTCAGGGAGATACCTGTTGTCTTTCGGACTTGCACATCCAATAGTTAGCTAGTTCCTGTGGTTTTCCAGAAGTCTCTGATACTGTCTTTCATTGTTCAACTTGCTCATACTTCTCTTCCTTATCTTTTCTTTGTCACTGATCCCTCGGTGTAGATACATCCAATGGTGCAATGCCACAATATATTTTATATAGAGTGCCTTGATGAACGTGTTCTGCAATTCTCTTTGTAATATGCTTATTAACAATCACTAGAGCAGATATTATGCCTGTTCTCACAAGTTTACCTTCACTTTGTCACCTTTGCTCCATGGTGCTTCTCCCCCTTACCTATGGCTGTATAACAAACTGCCCCCAAACTTACTTTGCTCAGAAATATGAAATTTGGCCGAAACCGCTTTGGCTCAGTGGATAGAACGTCGGCCTGCGGACCCAGAGGTCCCAGGTTCAATTCCGGTCAAGGGCGTGTATCTTGGTTACCGGCACATCCCCAGTAGGGGGCGTTCAGGAGGCGGCTGATCGATGTCTCTCTCATCGATGTTTCTAACTCTCTATCCCTCCCCCTTCCTCTCTGTGAAAAATCAATAAAATATATTTAAAAAATATATGAAATTTGGGTGGGGCTTGGCAGTGACACATCCTCTTTGCTCCACGTGGGGAGGTTACATGGGGCTGGATGATCCCTTTCCAAGAAGGTATACCCACGTGACTGCCAGTTGGTACTGACTGTCACCGGGGACAACCCCCCAGGATGGTGGCTGGGTTCCCAGACAGATGGTAGAAGTTGCCAGTCTCAGGGCTTGTACCCAGAAATTGTTGTGACACCACTTGCACCATGTTTTTGGTTCAAACAGTCCTAGAGGGCACCCCAAGCCAAGGGGAGGGGACATAGACCTCAGGCGTTGCTAAGAGTCGTAGAGTTTGTGGCTGGGTGTCTACCACAGTGCCTCACAACAGAGGCTTTGGGGCATCTTTTCTTTTCCTGACAGACAGACTTACTTACAACCTAATCATGGGCCGAGACCAGTTTGGCTCAGTGGATAGAGAGTCGGCCTGTGGACTAAAAGGTCCCGGGTTCGATTCCAGTCAGGGGCATGTACCTTGCTTGCAGGCACATCTCCAGTGTGGGGTGTGCAGGAGGCGGCTGATCGATGTCTCTCTCTCATCGATGTTTCTGACTTTCTATCCCTCTCCCTTCCTCTCTGTGAAAAATCAATAAAATATATTTAAAACAAAAACAAAAACAAAACAAAAAACCCTAACCATGGGTGAGGTTAAGGGGCTCATCTCACCTATTTTTGGTAGTTGCTTTGTTTCTAAACCACGGTGGTGGATTATAACCACTGCACATTTTGAGGCATGGCTGTGTTTTTTCTGTAGAAACTGGTCTGAGATAGTACTGTCTCACAGAGAATGAAAAAGCAGGGGACAGACACACTTTGGGAGGACTGCAGTTTGCTGCGAGCTTGGGGCTTTCTCTGGAAGATCGGGCACACCAGCCTGATTCATGCAGAACTGCGCGAGGAGGGAGAATTTCTGTTGGTCCTTTCTACCCTGCTTAAATACAGCTGTTGTCTGCTTTTTTTTTTTTTTTAAATTCCAAGTTTGATGGATTGGTCGTGTGATGTCCTTGGATTAAATACTTGGGCTAAAGCAGCTCAAATATTTGTCCATCAACTTCACTTTGTAGCGGATTTACATTCGGTCCGGGATGCCAGATTGACGTAATGCTTTCTCAAAGCCCGCAGTCTGACAAAAAGCATCCCCCGTCAGCATTTTTACCATCCTTAAAAAAGAAGCATCTGCAGTGAAATGATGCGGCCTCTGCTTTCTTTTCTGGGAAGAGTCCAATTTGGCTGGTGGCGATGGTGATGTGATGGGCCAGAGAGCTGAGGATCCTGAGGCCGAAGCCTGGCCCAGGCCGGTGCGCCACACTCGAGCTTCCCTCTTCCTGTCGTCTGGGTCCTCCCCCTGCCTGGGCCACGGGAGGTCTGGTTGGGTGCAGGGGATTATGCTGTGTTTGGGGGCGCCTTTTGTGGCATCAGCATTTCAACATGTCTGTGCCTCCTGTGGGAACCACACGCTTTCCTGGGTTTGAGAATGGCTTGGTCTCAATTTCCTGTCACCCAGCATTCACATGAAAGGAACTCATAGGGATGGCGATGAGGGAGGATTGCTTTACCTATTTTATATTTAGAGGATGGCTCCAAGGAAGTGAGTTTTCAAAGCTATTTAGTGCATGTATTAATTATTGCTGTGTAATAACCCTCCAATTTATTTTATTTATTTTTTGACTTTTAAATTGATATTGAGAGAGACAGAGACTTCCCCCCTGTCTCTGTCTCTCTCAATATCAATTTAAAAGTCAAAAAATAAAGAGAGAGAGAGAGAGAGAGAGAGAGAGAGAGAGAGAAACACTGATGTGAGAGAGAAACATCAATCAGTTGCCTCCCACATGTGCCCTGACCAGAATCAAACCTGTCCCTTTGGTGTACAGGATGATGCATTCCCCAAACTGAGCAGCTTAAAACAACAAACGTGAGATAATGTTTCTGTAGCTTAGGAACCAGGGAGCTATTTAGATGGCGGTTGTGCTCAGGGTCCTTCATGGGCTGTGTTTAGGTGCAGTCATCCGAAGGCAGGACTGGGGAAGGGTCCACTTCCAGGCTCACTCACTCACTGGCTGTTGGCAGCTTAGTTCCCTGCCATGTGGGCCTGTGCATATTGGATGTCCTTTTGACATGACAGGTGGCCTCCCCCTGGGAGGGTCTTGAGAGAGGAAGTGGGTCGGAAGAGCACAGTTTCTTGGTGGATGAATGGATGTGTGTGTGTGTGTTTTTGTTGTTGTTAATTCTCACCCAAGGATATTTTTTTCATTGATTTTTAGAGAGAGTGGAAGAAGGGGGAGAGAGAGAGAGAGAGAGAGAGAGAGAGAGAGAGAGAGAGAGAGGAAGAGGGAGGGAGGGATAAATATCAATGTGAGAGAGACATGTTGATTGGTTGCCTCCTGCATGTTCCCTGACTGGGGCCCGGGATTGAGCCAGCAACCGAGGTACGTGCCCTTGACCAGAACTGAACCTGAGACTCTTCAGTCGGTGGGCCAGTGCTCTAACCACTGAGAAACTGGCTAGGGCTGAATGTGTTTTTATGAGACAGATGCACTGCCCACTGCGCCAAGACCGTTCTGAATGAGTTTTTAAAAACTTAATCTTGAAAATGACATCGTGTCATTTCTGATGTACTTTTGCAAGAAGTTAATAACAAATCCAGTCCACACCCAACAGGAAGGAGTGGAGCTCCACGCCTTTTGGGGAGAAACATCAAAGAATTTGTGGACATATCTTTAAAACCACCATAGTACAGGTCTGGGCATGTAGCAGACAAATTCAATTTAAAAAAATATATATTTTATTGATAGATGAAGGGAGAGGAATAGAGAGAAACATTGATCAGCTGCCTCTTGCACACATTCCTATTGGGGATGTGCCCACAACCAAGGTACATGCCCTTGACCAGAATAGAACCAGGGACTCTCAGTCTATAGGCCGATGCTCTATCCACTGAGCCAAACTGGTTAGGGCCAAATTCAATTCTTGGTGAGTCCATGTCTAGGCAGTTTTTAGGGATACCCCGACTTTTTTTTTAATTAATAATTTAAATTCTTTATTGTTTAAAGTATTACATATGTCTCTTTTTTCCCCATTGACCTCTCCCCGGCCTTTCCCTCCCCACAGCACATGCCCTCACCCCCCTACTATCTGTGTCCATGGGTTATGCTTATATTCGGGACACCCCAATTTGACGAGGTGAAAGGAATTGGGGCTCTCCAACAGAGTAGATTTGGTACCCAGGAGACCTCCATAAAATGAGGTTCTAATCTCTCATTTTCTACCAGGAGGGAGGGAAGATTCTTCCAGAGATCTCTGTATGCTGGGTCAGTCAGTCCAAAGACTAGAACACCACACCCACTTAAAATTCTTTTCTCTAGACTGAGAAGTTTTTCCTCCCACACCCGGTGCAGTGTTTCCCCAGCTGGGGAGACAGGATGATGCACGGGTACCACTTGGACCAAAGGGCAGAGCATGTCTTCTGGGAAGGGCCCCAGCTGCACTCATTCCCAGCAATTTTTAAAAAATATACATTTTGTTGATTTCAGAGAGGAAGGGAGAGGGAGAGAGAGAGAGAGCAACATCATTGATGAGAGAGAATCATTGATTGGCTGTCTCCTGCATGACCCTACTGGGGATCAAGTCCACAACCCGGGCATGTGCCCTTGACTGGTCTCGAACCCCGACCCTTCAGTCTGCAGGCCGATGCTCTGTCCACTGAGTCAAACCAGCTAGGGCTTGCCCCCAGCAATTTTGAATTGCAAAATCAGATGTGATTAAAAAAATAATGTATTTATTTCACTAGAGAGTATAATCACAAGTTTGGACAAGAGAAAAAAGCAAAAACAAACAAAAAACAAACAAAAAAGACTTCTGCAAATCTTAACAAAACCACCAACGACATTTAGGGAGGCTTCCTTTCTGTAGTATGCTGGTTTCTATTTTTATATAAAGAAGTTGCAACTACAATTTCATATCCTGCTTCTTTTCACTTCGTTATACCTCTCTCACCATATTTTAGAGTTTTTGAGAGCTGTATAATTGGGTGAATGTGCCATAGTTTACTTAACTTGGTTTTTATCCTTTTTTCCAATGAGTTCTATATGTAATAAAGATGTTTATTATAGTCCGCTGTAATTATTTTCTGTCCATACTGTTTTGCCTTTTAATTTTTACCAACTTCTTTAAAATGACCCCATTAGTCCCATTAATTAGTACAGGTTAGATGGGTGTATTGGGAAATGTTAAACCTTTTCATCTGGGGCAGTGGTCAGCAAACTCATTAGTCAACAGAGCAGCAAATTGCAGCTCATGAGCCGCAGTTTGCCGACCACTGGTCTGGGGAATTACTCGGCTATTCTAAACCTGCAATAGCCTTTCTCTTATTAAAGTACCCCCCTTCATCTCTGGTTTCTATATGGCTTAAAAAAAATTCATCTGAAATTAGATTTGTAATATGAAATAGGGTCTAAAATTAGATGTGTTTTCTTTTCCAAATTACTACCCAGTTAGCCCAACGTTATTGATTGCATGGTCCTGCACAATCTTTTCCATTAGTTTGTGATTTTTCAAAAATCACCTTCTTCTTACTTAGCATGGGATCTGTTTCTGGCCTCTTATTTCACCGATTTGTCTATTTTGCACCAATAGCTTTGCAATATTAAAAAAATAAAGAAGGAATTAATGAAGTCAGGCCTTGGCTAGAAGAGGAACTTGGTCCAGCTGGGAACAATGAGATCTGCTAGGAGAGAAGACTAAGAAAGGATCTCCAGCAAGTGCAGCAATGATCTTCACAGGAAAAAAGTAGTTCTCTGTTTGAAGCTAACTATCTATAATGATCTATAATAATCAAAGTGTAATATGCTAATTAGATTGGACGTCCTTCTGGATATCCTTCCATCCTTCCGGATGAAGCTGGGGCTGTGAGAGAGGCCCATGTTCTGGGTGCCAGAGGAAAGGCCTTCTTGCATGCATTTCGTGCATCAGGCCTCTAGTTCCACATAATAAAAGCCTAATATGCAAATTGTCCCCTTAGGTGGTTGATTGCTCGCTATGATGTTCAATGACCACCAGGGGGCAGTTGGAACATGGCAGGTGTTAGTGATGTGGTGCTGGCAGAGGAGGTGCTGTTGGCCCCAATGAGAGTAGGACTGCAGCAGGATGTTCGTGAAGCAGGTGAGTGGGCAGTGTCAGGCCAAGGCAGGTGTGAGCAGGGGTCTTGATCCCCCTGCAAATAGCAACCAGTGGTGGCAACAAGGGTTGGGGGACCTGGCCCCGATGGCAGGCTAAGACAGAGTGCCAGGTGGGGCTGCAAGGCTGGAGGTGTGAGCTGGGGCCCTGATCTCTGCAGACCACCCTAAGGTACCCAACCCATGCACGAATTTGTGCCCTGGGCCTCTGGTTAATTTATAAGAATACCAGGGACACTGCTCAGACATCTCTATCAGCTGAGCAAGAATGGAGCCATGTCTTACTGAACACAAATAAGGCTGGCAGATATTTTGATGGAATTAACAAGTTGGCAGACGATGGGAAAAGCAGCAGATGCCACGTACTCAGGCATCAGTAAACCATGTGTTATAGCACCTCGAGCTCTTATGGGAAAGAGGCTCAGCCAGTCTTCAGTGATCTGTAGGCAAGATGTGTATGAAATTATGGGTACAGGCCTAATTAAAAGGTTTACTTGACAAGGTTTTGGAAAGGGAGGGTGGTTGGTTTACCTGTAACCTGTTGGAAACACAGTGAACCCTACACCCTGGGAATGGGAGAGACCCTTAATGTAGAAGTTTTAGCTGGTGCAAACTGTGCCAAGTATTGTCAGTGGGTAAAGGCCTCCTGCCTTAGCTGCAGTTCCATTGTTCCCATTCTGCGAATGACTGGAGGGAGAGGTGCCTGGGGGTGGGGCCAGGTAGGGAAGGAATGTGAACCTAAGCCCCAGAAATAGGTTGTGGAGCCGGAAAGCCCAGGTCCCTCAAATCCTGAGTGGCTGCATGAAGGGCTGTAAGAACCAGGGAGAAAGCATCACCTATGATCTTGACCTTGAGAAATCATGATGATTTTATGTACATGCTTTCCCATGGCTTTCTCAGAAACAGGACTATAATGCCTGATGGAAGAGTGGAGAAGGGAACAGGTTCCTAGTGAGGAAGGGCAATAGCCAAGGGAGCTGGAAGGCAATTCATCCTTGTTATCATGCAAACGCATGTATAAGTGTCTCCGCACAAGCTGAGGGGGGCTCTGTTCACACAGCGGGGTAAATCACCTCCAGAAGCAACCCCACTGCCAGGCAGTAAAGCGCCAGAACTTGATCTGCCTCCTCAGGGCATTGTTCAGGAAGCCGAGGGCAGGGTGGAAAGAAAACAGAGACTAAAGATAAGCCAGAGAGAAAGCAGCAGTACTCGCTGGGAGAGCCCGCTCCGATAAGATGCTATCTGTGCCTGATGACAGCCGCTGGGCCCTGGGCCATTAGCCCAGCTCCTCAGGCCCCCGCCCCTTTCTGAAAAGGGAGATGGAGGCAGGAGAAGCAGGCTCCTGAGGTGGGGCAGGCTGCAGGGCTGCAGCGGACAGGACTCCTGGCGGGGGCTCTGGGAGTCGCCCAACTTCTCTGAGCTGGTGTCTTGGAGGAACAGTCCTACCTGCCTGACGTGTCGGGGGATGTTAGAGCTTTTGTTTCGAAGAGCCTGCGGCTAACCCTTGTGCAGAGGAGGATGGGTTTCATCTGTGAAATGCACCACCGACAGGCCCGTCCCTTCTGAAGAGCAGACCAGAAGGAAAAGGAACCGCTGGGCACTTGATGGGGACAGATGGAGGCCAGCCTGGTGCTCGGCGAGAGTTCACTGGCAGACAAGCCAGGTGTGGGAGGCGACTCCTACTGGCAGAGGATGTCCATCTCTGGACCCCGCCTCCTGGGCTCTACGGACACAACAGGAGGGGAGGGGACCTCTGCATGGCCGCCCCTAGAGCGCTCTGTGTGGCTTTGGTGGGGTCACTGCAATGACCCCAGTGACCTTTAGCAATCCACATTGGTGGAGCCCGGTGCCATGGGAAGGAAGGCCTGCTGGGAGAGGCCTGCACATCACAGCTCCTCCTTGTTGCTGGTGAGGGGCTGGTCCAGAGGCCCTGCAGCCTGGGGCTGCTCTGCTGGCTCCTGGAAGCCAGGCCGCTGGCCACTGTCCTCCCTGCGCTTGCCCGCGGCGGCATAGTCCTGCAGGAGCCCGCTCTCCACTCGGTGCTGGCGGAGGCTTTCGGTTCCCACCAGCCCCTGCATCCTCAGGTATCCCTGCTGGCAAAAGGGCGGCAGCTTCTGGCGTGTTAGGGCGAACAGGAAGCAAGACTCTACAGAAAAGCAAAAGGAGATGAATGAGAGAGGTGGGGCGAGGTGGAGGAGGAGATGCCGGGGTCCCAGGGGCCTCCCCCAGGACCCTCCATCCCTGAGTCTGGGAGCTGACTTTTCTGATCTCTCATTTCTAACCAAGTGGCCATGGAACTCAGCCCCTCCCGTAGTTCCAGGAATTGGCTATCCCAATGTTTGGGAAGAATCAGGCTCCAAAGTGAAAGCAAAGCAGAGAGATGACTCAGCTTCCAGAGACGGGCCAGCAGGATGCTCTGCCGGCCGGGCCTGGGGTGGGACTCAGTCCCCTTTGAGCTCAGAGTGGCCTGCAAGGATTTCTTCCCTCAATAATATGAGTGGCAGATGCCGTGTGCGCGCCCTGCTCTCAGCGCTGCGGGCTTAGGAAGACCAAACGGGCCAACAGCGCCTGTGATCTACCCTCCTCCGTGCCACAGCAGTTGGTGGGTCAAATCCGACTGCTCAGGAAATCATGGGGCACTTATTACTTAGAAATAGGAAGAAGCCTCCAGAAGAGCTACAAGCAGTTCCTTCTGGAGAATGAGAATGGAGGTGGGATGTTATATAACTTTGTTAAAAAAAAAAAAAAGGATGAAACATATGGACTCAGTGTTCCGAGGGACTGAGACAGGATGGGAGAATGGAGAGAGTGTCAGAAAACCAGCTGAGTCTTTTATTTCACCAAATGGGCACACAGGGGTGGGCAAAAG
>JAAGEH010000109.1:4749401-4788430 GCA_011751065.1 Lasiurus cinereus
AGGCCACGACGCTTTCTCGTAAGCTTTGTCCGGTTCTGACATCCCCCCTGGGCCCCTCCAACCCCTGCTGGACCCGGCATTTCCCAGCACGTTCTGGGGAGCACACACGTTCTGGGGAGCACACTCGTTCTGGGGAGCACACTCGTTCTGGGGAGCACACTCGTTCTGGGAGACCTTCTGCAAAAGGGCTTCGTGGGGGACCTCAGCTTGGGGAACGCTAAGCACCCCAGGTTGCTGGCTCCCATTCCTCCCGCACCCACGGGCCCGGCAGGCAGGCAGGCGGCGGCGGTGCCAGTCCCCCCCCCCCCCCGCCCCAGCAAAGGCCCCGCTCCAGGGGGGGTGGGGGGCTCTGGGTCCCCCCCGTCCCTCACCTGCACCTGTAGCCCCGGCCCTCCCGGTCGGTGAGGACGAAGTCATGGCCGTTCCAGGCGCGCGGGTCGCGGCGCAGGGCCACGTGGGCGACGGAGGTGTTGTAGCGCACGCGCAGCCGCAGCGCGGCGGCGAAGTCGCCCAGGTAGCGCAGCATGTCCGCGGCGTCGGGGAAGTAGGCCCGGGAGTAGCGCCCGAAGCGCAGGCGGGGGTCGTGGCTGAGCAGCGAGTTCCAGTCGTGGCGCAGGTTGAACTCGGCGTTGGCGCGGCCGGTGCGGCGCTTGTTGACGCTGAGCAGGCGGCGGTGGCGCGGCAGGCGCGCGAAGAAGCTGCCGGGCGCCGCGGCGCGCTCCAGCACCACGTAGTCGCGCGCGGCGCGCTGCAGGAAGTAGGCCATCTGCAGCCCCGCCGGCCCCGCGCCCAGCACGCAGTAGTCCCGGCGGCGCGGCGGCGGCGAGGCCGAGGCCCCGGGCGGGCAGAGGGCCGCGGCGAGCAGCAGCCCCCACGCCGCCGCCGCGAGGCCCATCCTGCGCCTCGGACCCAGCCTGGCCTGAGGCCCCGGGGCGCTCAGGGCTCTGCGGGCCTCTCCGAGCTCGTTTGCTCTGGTTTCAGGCCCGAGAACCCGCAAACTTCATCTCCTGCCGGGCCTAGCGTTTCAGGCCCGAACCCCCAACCCGCGCTTCCCGGGGCGCCGGCCTCTTCTGCTGGCCATCGCAGGGCGAGTGTGGGCGCTTCCCCGGTTCCTCCGTGATTTGAAGGGTGTGCAGCACCCGTGCGGCCTGTCTCTGCGGCCACACCTCCGCGCGGGGGCCGGAGCCCGAGGAGGGCGTGGCCGGCATGGACCGCACCCCCCCCGCCCAGCCAGGTGCCGGGCCGCCTCGGCCGAGCGACAGCGACGCGCAGCGCACCTGCCGCCACGCCGGCGCGAGGCCGCCCTCCTGCAGGCGCGCGCGCGCTCGGCGGGCCGCTCCCCGCGCGTGCGCAGAGCCCACGGCCGCCGCTCCGGCCGCCCCGGCCGCCCCGGCCCGCAGACCCACCGGCCCCTGCGCCTCGGGCTCGCACCTCGCGGCCGCCGCGCCGCTGACAGCGCGCGCAGTGAGGCCGCCGGAGCCGCCCCGCCCCGCCCCTCCCGCCCTCCGGGCCAATGGCAGGGGGCGGGGTCACGTGCGCGGAGTGGGCACGCCGGACGGGGGGCCCGCGGGGTCTGTGGGACGGCGGCGCGGAGGCCTGCACGTGCTGCCTGGCGGCGCGGGGGCTGCGGTGCCGGGGTCTGGGGCCCCCTCCAGGCACCGGCGCGGGCTCTGGTTTTCAAACCGGTGCGGGTTACTTGTGCGGCGCGGGAGCAGGTTATTCTTGGAGGCAATTCCAGCGCTTAACACGCCGCCGTTGATGTAGGGAAAGGCCAGTTGGCTGCCCAGGTTCTGGGGGCTGGACGCCAGGTTGGGGAAGCCAGGGCAGAAAAGCCAAAGAACAGGCTCCTGCTGTGTGGACTAAAAACAGGGATTCTACAGGACGCGACCTCACAGGCTGGTCTGGTAATACATTCCTAACTGGGCGGGTCAAGGTGAGGGGGCAAGCCCCAGTGCGTTCTTTAGTAAAAGGTTTACCTTTGCCTTAAGCCAGCCCTGGCCATTGTTTTTGTGCATCTAGGACTGACACACCTTTGAAATGCCTTTCAGACCCAGCAATCCAAACCACGATCTAGAGAGCATATACTCTCAACTATCCTGCAATGACCCCCACCTGCGTGCATCTTGCTTTCCTTCCCCTTTAATCCCAAACGCATAAAAGCTGCAAACTCATTCTGAAGCATTTGTCTGTTGGGATCTTGCGTCCAGGCATTTCCTTATAAAAATTTACAGGCTTGAAAGTTTTTATTTTTTATTGATTTTTTACAGAGAGGAAGGGCGAAGGAGGGTTAGAAACGTCGATCAGCCGCCTCCTGCACGCCCCCTACTGGGGATGTGCCACAACCAAAGTAAATTGCCCTTCTCCGGAATTGAACCCGGGACTCTTGAGTTAGCAGGCTCCGCTCTATCCACGGAGCCAAACCGGTTAGGGCGGTTTGAAAGTTCTTATCTGGACACTACAATGATTCAGTCTATTGTTTATTAGGAAACATTCGTGATTGACTTGATTTTTCACCAACCATTGAGGTAGCCAAAAATTGTTTACATTTTGTAGCCATTGGCCAAAACCTCCATAGGTTTAGAGTGATTTGCTGAAGATCACTGTTAAGAGGTGGAGCTTGGAATGAAAATCCCCTTTTCACTCAATGATGAGCTCTTTACAAAATGTTTTTTATTCATTCGTGAATGTTTTACGAGCCTGGTGATGTAAATAAAGTGGCCTATGATAGGACAGTAGGACACTTAAACGTAAACCCACACATTAGCAGTGGTGTGGCTGGAGTGGAGGCATGGCGCGTGGAGGATGGCAGGATGATCCGGAACTGCCATTCAAGTGACAGGATGATTGTAGCTGGCCTCCAGAGGTGGGATGTGGATCCTGCATGAGATTATCAACTTGGAAACAGAATCAAGTAGGTAATTCTTTCATCAAAAGGATTTAGGAAAAATATGGCAAGCCTCACGTACAACCGAGTCAGACAATGTAAGAGCAACTTATACAAGGAAAGAGGAAGGGGACGATTACCACCAGAGCTTTCTGTGGGGTTCTCACAATGGCACAGGATGCAAGAACGCCTCCCTTAAACTCTAGCTCTGCCCACAGACCCCAATCAATTATGTTAAAATGTGCCATCACTTTTATCAAGATGTACATGGACAGAACATAGTACATTTGAGGGAAGGACAGGAACCTTCAGGAGGCATTAATGTGGTCCAGTGAGGTGGAACTGAGGGTTCCCGTGGGAAAGCAGCCAGGCCTAGTGTGGAAAGAACTTTATATTCTAGCTTTGCATGGCTGGCGCTTCTTTTCATAAAAAATAGCCGAGCCCAGGGCCCGGCTCAGTGGTTGGTGTAACTGAGTTAGGACAGTAGTTGGCAAATTGTGGCTCATGAGCCGCGATTTGTCGCTCTGTTGATGGAGTTTGCTGACCACTGAACCAAGAGGTCAGTTCCATTCCCAGTCAGGGCACATGCCTAGGTTGCAGGCTCGATCCCCAGTGGATAGGTGTGCAGGAGGCAGCCGATCAATGATTCTCTCATCATTGATGTTTCTATCTCTCCCCCCCCTCTTTGAAACCAATAAAAATAAATTTTGAAAAATAGTTGAAACCTCTCATCTTCTGAGACCAAGGAAAGCACTAACAAATGCCACTTATCTATAATTTTCATAGCCCGTATCAGCAACAGAGAAAAGCGCCATTAGAGCAGAAACAATCTTACTCATTACAATGACCTCAGTGCACGCTCCAGTATCTGAGGGCAGACAGGAAGCCCTCAATGAGCATCTGTTGAGTGAACATTGGAACCAGGCAGGCTAGGAAAAATACCTAACCAAAAATAAAGTAGGGAGGTCTACTTCTTGGTGGTTGTGAAGACTTGAGAATGGGAGCTGGCAAATAATGGAAGTACCTAAAATAGTTGCTGGTCTTATTTGGTGAGTAACGGGACATCAGGACAGATGAAGTGCGGCAGGACCTGGAGACTAGGCTGAACCTGGATTGCAGGCAGCAGGATGCTAGCCAAGGCTTTTGATTAGGACTGTTTTTAGCAATCAACGTGGTGGCGCCAAACAGGACAGATGAGCAGGGGATAGATCAAAGAAATGAAGTATTTGGAAGCTGATACACAATGTTTTGTTGGCATGAAACCAACGTCCAGCAAACCCACCTGGATGGCATCATGAGTCTGCAAGAGGCAGCTTGGTATTAGTTGTATTTTGAAAACCCTTGGCACTTGTCACACCACTTTCATCCGTCATTTTGATCACATTTTGAAAACTCCCTAAGAAGCACGTTTATGCTCCATCTTTTTAATAACTCTAACAAAGCACAATACATCTTGCTTGTTAAGTCACAATTTTGATTAAAATTTAGAATGTTACTCAGAAGCTGAGCCTATTTCCTCATCTGTACAATGGTATCAGGCTCAGATATTTCCAGAAAGCTTAGTATAATACCTGGCAATGTAATTACTTCTTAGTCCCAAGAACACTAGCCCTTTAACAAAAACAGCGCTCTTACTAAAGTAAGTTTACATATCCTAAACATCTGTAACTCTGATTTACAACACTGCTTCGAGTGCCAGCTTGAGACGGTCACCAGTTCAAGCCAAGCTTGAAAATAATTGACGACCATTTTGATCACCACCAGTGGAACGTCAGAATCTTCTGAGGGAGTCTCCATGAGCAACAGCCCCACCTTGGCCTCCAGAGACTGCGCCCTGCTTCACTTTTTACTAGTGACTTGTGTCTCTGAGGGCAGTCGTTAGGTTTGGCACGTGACCAGCTTCTGGAAATGGACTTCTCATGTGGACCTCTGTGGGCCTTCACAATTAAGAGTCTCCAGGAAAAGATAATTTCACAGGTTCCAGGAACAGAGAAGTCTAGGGCATCCACCCTCTAACAAGATGGTAAACTCAAAATGCTCAAGAACAAAGGATAGAACCCAGAGAACTCCAGAAACTTCTGTCTCTCACCTTCCCTTTACCAAGGGCTATCTGGAGAAGGAAGAAAGGCTGTCAATTAAATCATAATGTAGGCATGTGTGGAGAGTGAGAGACTAAAGAGACTTATACTTTATTCCATCTGTTAAATTCCAGAGAGCAGGAATTAGACAAACATTCTACCAGGAATCAAAGGCCCTCCAAGGCTCGGTGGATTTACACATTCCAGCTCCACATCACCGTCTGGCTTAAGTTTCTTCCTCTGAAAGATACAGAATGTTAAAGAAATGAGCCATGTGAAACTGGTGAATTGCTTATGATTTCAATACCTCCACCCAGAAATCAGTCTTTCCGATCCTCACAGGGCTGACATATTTCCTTTAGTCCCCACCTGGTGAAGCAAGACAGACAGCTTAAACCCATGTAACTAACCCAGAGCCTTTTCTCCTTCAGCCCACTGGCTAACACCAGGGATTTCCATTATCTTTCTCTAGACCAGTGGTTCTCAACCTTCCTAAGGCCACGACCCTTGCATACAGTTCCTCATGTTGTGGTGACCCCCAACCATGAAATTTTGCTACTGTTAATGCATCGTGATGTAAATATCTGCATTTTCCGATGGTCTTAGGCGACCCCTGTGAAAGGGGGGTCGAACGACCCTTTCACAGGGGTCGCGACCCACAGGTTGAGAACCACTGCTCTAGATGCTTCTTCCTCACCTAGCCTCTAAAAGACCACCTTCCTCCCACCCCCTTCATGTGATCGAAAGGCTCATGAAGCAAGTTCCTGGATTGAATGCCACTCCAAATTCAGTGGGGTCTTAGGGAGCCCTCAAAGTTTTACATCAAGGTTCAGGAACACTGTGGCCAGAGCTTGGTCCCTGGGCAGCCTGCAGCTCACTGGAGACTTCAGAAAGAGACTAGTACAAACCTTCTTCCTCCTCCTCCTCTTCTTCCTCATCCTCATCGTCCTCGTCTGAACTGAAGGTGCCGTCCGGCAGGCTGTAGACTCGGATGACCTGCTTATTGGGGTCCTTGAGGATGAGGTACTTGCCCTCCTCCAGCTTCATGCAGATGTCGATGACGCAGCGCAGGATGCCCCAGGCGTTCTCTACACTCAGGTTGATCTGGCTGGCGAACTCATTGGGCTTGAACTGCTGGGTGCCCAGGATGACGTGGCGCGAGGAGTCTTTCACATGGTACCGGGACACGTAACTAGTGCGGACAATGGGGTGTTAGTGATGGGGGCAGAATCTGGGGACAAATATCAGTTCAATAGGGACACTGGATTTTTTTCCAAGGGAACGGGAAAAGGCAAGCCCTTGTCTGCCTGACTGCAGACACCTCCCTCCAGAGGGGGAGTTCACCACTACTGGACAAGAATCTCACCCAAGCTTGAGGTACTCGGATCCAGCCAGCAAAGCACAGCAGGTCCATCGGGCCAACTTGTAGCTGTTGTTCTTCAGCTCGGTGGCAATGACGGCCCCTCGCTGAGAGTCCAGCTTCTGGCGCCAGTCAACACCATTACAGTGCTGCAGAAGGAAAGCCTCAGTGTCAGGAGCAAAGGTGAGCCTGCCACCTCCTCCTCAGGCAGAGAAGAAACTCCCTACTGGGCTTGGGTAGCCAGTGGGCCAGGCCGTAGGAAATCAGAGGTAAGACCGGTATCATTTGCCCTGGCTGGGGTGCTTCAGTTGGTTGGAGCTTTGTCCTGTATACCAAAAGGTGCAGGTTCTATTGGCCAGGGCACAAGCGGGTTTGTGGGTTTGATCCCAGATCAGAGTGCATGCAGGAGGCAGCCAATCAATGTTTCCCTCCCACTTCCTTTCTAAAAAAAAAAATCAAAAAAAAAAAAAATCAATTAACATATACCCAGGTAAGAAAAAAAAATCACCTGGGTGGGCCTCACCTAACCACGTGAGTCTCTTCAACCTGGTGTAGAGCACGAGAAGGATTTGGTGCTGTTGCTGGTTTGAAGATGGAAGACATGGCAAAGAATATGGGTGGCCACTAGGAGCTGAGAGGCCCCAGCTGAGAGGTGGCAAGAGAATAGGGGACCTCAGTCCTGTAACTCAAGGAACTGAATTCTGCCAACTAGAATGAGCTTGGAAGTGGATTTTTTTCCAGAATCAGTAGATGAGAATTCAGTTCAGCTAACACCTTTGATTTTAGCTTTCTGATATTCTGAGTGAGAACCAAACCATATGATGCTGAACTTCTGGCCTACCAAACTAAGAGCTAATGAATGTTGTTTTAAGCCTCCAACTTACTTTTGTTACGGAGCAAAAGAAAACTAACATTAAGGATGTACAAAGAAGTAATTATAGCAAAAATAATCGTGTAGGCCACTGACCCTAAGAGAAGGATCCACGAGAGATAAAAGAGTGGAACCAGCAGAGAAAATATGTGAAGGAAGCTGAGAAATGTGTAAGACCAGAGTCATGCACACAGTGACACAGGGAAAAGCTACAACGCCAAATGCGACAGGGAGGCATGGTGGAAAGTCTAGGAAAGCCACTGGCCCAGAGCCAAGGCCACAGCCAACCTTCCATCAGGTGCTGGAGACTGAGGAACACCTGGAGGGATAGTCTACAGCATTAATTGCTAACCCTTGGCTCTGATAGTCTACAGCATTAATTGCTAACCCTTTGTGCTCCTTATCACTGGTCACTCCTTCAACACAGCCTGGCCTTGGAGCTGTCCTTTCCACGGAGAACTCTTTACAGCAGCACCCAGGAGCACTGCCACCCAGTTCAGATTCAGGTACATAAGCCTTGGTAGCTTCAGAAAGGATAATAGTCCAACAATCATGGCATGCCAACAGAAAGAGCAAAAGAGGAAAACCGAAAGCACGTTTCACTTGCAGCATGTCCTGCAGAACCAAATAGAAGCTAATCTTTGCATTAAGTGGAGGGAAAACTCGGAAGAGAAAAATCTCAGTAGCCCTCCAAGTAACACAAGGGGAAAACAAACTAGCCTGTGACAACACGCCTTGCAGAACTGGAGCCCCAAGAGGGTGACAGAGGTGCGCCTCACCCGGGAGTCCCACTCATTGAGGGTCTTGATGTTGATGAAGGACACCTCCCCGTTGGCTCCGGTCATGACACCATCATGCTCACAACGGACAATCAGGTCAATGTCGTCTCCAAGCTTCCACCTGCGGTACCTGCAACGAAAAAGAAACTTAGCTGGTCACCTCAGACCCTAAATTGCAGGTATTTCACCCCGTACAGGGCTGGGTCTGTGCACAGCCCACCCGAGGTGACATACCGGTATGCAACAGAGGCGATTTCATTCTTGTCCATGTCGTCTTCCACAAACGGGTTTGGGTTGGGGAAGTTGTATCTTTCTTTCCCCTGCAAAGATGGCAAAGGTGTCACGAGACAGCGCCAAGTTACAGCTCAGGCTGGGTGCCTGGGGCTCTTGAAGGGGCTGAGCTCACTGCATGCTGTCTGCCTACTTACCCTTTCCGAGCGCAAGCACCCCATGAGTTACAAGACATTAACAGCTAGTGTTTACAACTACATGTGTCGGCTGTATGCTCCCTGCATCTCATTTAATTAGCAGCCATGCCTCTCCCCTTTCATTTTTCTCAGTGGCACACGTCTATATGTATTTTATGTATTTAGGGCTTATTGTTTTTCCTCCTCCATTATACTGAAGCTTCCCAGGGGCAGGAACTTGCCTCTTGAACAGCGTACTTGTACACCACAATGCAGCTGTCAAATAATTGATGGAACCTTTACAGTACACTGTGTGAGACAAGTATTAGTGTTCTGTCTAACAGCGAAGAAACATGTCTAACATCACAAAGCTATGAAGTGTTGGATCCAGGGTTCAAAGCCAGGCAGTGTGACCTCAAAAGCCCAAGATTGACGCTCCTTGGGGACAGGTAGGGACCCTATCTATCCTGCTCAATCGCACAGGCCCAGAGCCTAGGACAAAGCAGACGCTCAGGAAAGTAGGTGTAGTTGACAAAAGGCAGTGCGCGCCCAGATGCTGCCCTTCCTCACCATCCTCAGGCACTGCTGGGAGAAGTTGTGGTTGATGTAGGTGGCTTCCATGGCCAGGTTGCGGGGCGAGTTGAAGGAATTACCCTCATCTTGAGGGGGCTCGTTGGCTGTCTCACTCACTGTCAGGAGGTCTGTAAAAGTGGCAGCAAAGATTCAATAATGTGCACAGCACCAGGGTGAGAGGTGGTGAAGGAAATGCCCTCCCTTCAAATAAATGCCACCTATTACTTGGGTCTCCCAATTAGGGAGTGAAGGAGGGAGGGCTCTAACATTACATTCAATCACAGTGTCAACATCTATCATTTTCCAATCCTTTTGGATTCTTTAAGGAAATGTTTGATTTTATCAGCTTTCAACAGACAGGTGCACAATATAATCATACTGTTTTGTTTCACTGCTGTTATTGTTGAGTGACTTGATTTTCAATCATACTATTTGGTATAAAACACACACACACACACGTTTTTCTTTATAAATACACTGAAATATAAATAACCCATCAATTAAAAAATACACATCAATACTAAAGATAGTATGGAGAGATGACAGAAGTCACAAAAATATTATTCAAATGAGTAACATTTGGAAGCACGATTTTGGGGCGTTGCAAGGACTCAGAAAGCTGAGGCCTCAAGAGAGACCGCAGTGACAGTTCCTTCTCTATGCCCCTGAGGAGGCTGGGAGGGAGGGGTCTGACAAGCTGTCAATGCCTGCAGGGAGACAGACCATCTGCCACCCCTTCTCCAGCACCAAGAAACTGCTCTGAGCCCATGAAAACACTCACTGCCCTTGTGTTGCCCCAGACAGGCCTCTTACCAAAGTCAGAGTTATCCCTCTTGTCAAAGAAGAGCTTGGATCCGACTCTCTGGACGACTATGTCCCAGGAATACACGGAGCGAGTGCAGCTCATCAGTGTGGCCAGAATGGCGTCGGTGGCAAACACATTCCCCTGGGTTTTTGCCAGCTGCAGAAAGGACAGAAGGGAAAACACCCTCAGGTCTAACTGCCATTCACATGGAGGGGAGAGGACTCCTCAGTAAGAAATCTTCACAGCCACACCCACACATTAACATGTCCACCTCTAGCTGTCTGCGCAAGGCTGTAGCCACCAGCCAGCGGCTTCTGTTGGAAGTCACCACCCTGGGCCAGGCGGGTCTGTAGCTCAATGAACACTTGCCATGTTCCAGGAAAGCCCTGCTTGGCGCTTTCTGCCATCCTCACCCAAGTGCACGCGGTAAGTGCATTCACCCCATTTTACAGGGAAGAAAATGAGGGTCCCAGGAGGTGGAGCTAGGACACACATAGCTGGGATTTGAGTCCAGCTTCACTTAACGCCAGCATTCATGGTCCAGCCAGCGGAGTGCCTTTGTTCCCACCACTTCCTAAGTCCGATTCAGAAGACTTATCCAGAGGGGTTTTCCCAAGCCCCAACCCTGGGTCCTCTGTTCTTTCTGGGCCCTGGCTGTAGAAGCTGGGGCATCCCCAACAGGGGGGTGAGCAGTAGAGGGATGCGCACCTTTCGGATGACAGGGTCGTCTGTGGTGGTGACGGTATGGAAGATGCGCTTGATGCTCCTCAGGGGCTTCTCGCTCCTCGTGGTGATGCGGTCAAAGGCTTTGTCATAGTATTCCAGGGCCCCACAACACTCGCTGTAGGGAGAGTGGGCAAGACATGCAAAGTAAGGGGGAAGCCCACCTGCTTTTTCTTTTATGCCTTGGAAACCAGAGTCTGATCCAGAAGTCTAATATGTAAGAGGTGAAACTAGTATCTGACTAGAACAGGAGATGAACTCTCAGTGCTCACTCAGGGGCCGGTTCCCTTAGCTCCCAAAGTGTGAACACAACCTCCCCATTTTAAAGGGGGAGATGAGGACTGATAGGCATCCAGGCCTGCTGACGTTGGGTTTGGCGCTTCAAGCTATTCCCACTACGTGTCCTGTGAGGCAAAGGAAAGCTTTGCTTGTCCTGAACAACTGTTGTCTTTCTCCTTCTGCCAAAAGAGCTATATAACTTAATTTTATTTCTTTTTTTGCTCAGGATTCCAGGAAGCTGAAAGAAACCTGGAATTTAATATCAGCAAATTTCTTTCTGCTTTTGCTTTGCTCCTGTTCTCCTTCTGCCAAAAAGAGCTATATAACTTATTTCTTTCTTTTGCTTGCAATGCCAGGAACTTCAATGCGACCCAGTTTATTATCAGTAAACTTCTTTCTTGCCACCCCCCAGGATTGTTTTTGAGTAAGTGGTTTAAATCTTTTTTGGAAGTACTAGGGCTTCGGAAAATATTCACCACCAGTTGGTCCACCCACGAGAGCACGATGGAAGGAGGTAAAAGATGCCACTCACATGTCCTGTGGCTCTGAGACTTCCAAGTAGCGCATCTTCATTAACTGAGGGAAGTCCATCTCCTCTTTCACCTCCCAGTCACTACGTACTTCAACTGAAGAGTCTCGGGGTTTCTGTCATGAAAACCAGTGGAGGGAAAAGAATTCCAGCCAGTGTAAAATAAAAGCTAAAGGCAAGGGCTTTTATTCAATAAATATGTCTAGAATACCAACTATGTGCTTGCTGTTCTTTAAAACACAGTATCCCCGACTCTCAGGAGAAGAGGACTGAGGGATCAAGAGTTCAAAAACAAGGGAAATTCCTTCCCTCATTAAGATGTCAGAAGGGAACAGCAGCTCTTTATAGTTCACAAAGGAGCTATAGCAGCCCCTTTAGATTTCTCTCAAGCTATTAGCTATCTTTCTCAACACAGCAAACATCTTATTTAACAAAATGTTTACTTCTACAATTGTAACTACACTCTTGCTTACATGTGTCTTGTATTCTCACAATGTCCACACAAACATTCGTACAGGATGTTCACAGCAGCATTCAAAAAGTGGAAACAACCTAAATGTCCATCAACTGGTGAACAGATAAACAAAATGTGGTCCATCCATACAATGGAATTCAGCAATACAAAAAAATTAAGAACTGATACATGCTACAACATGGGTGTACCTTAAAGATCACACATTGCATGATTCCATTTATATGAGTAAATGGACAGAATAAGCAAATCCAGAGACAGAGACTAGAGCAGTGGTAGTCTAGGGTTAGTGGAGAATAGTGGCTGACTGCTAAAGTGTACAGGGCTTCTTTGTAGACCGATGCAAATGTTCTGAAATTGACTACAGTAATGATCATACAATTCTATATATACTAAAGCCCACAGAATTGTACCCTTTGCATGGGCGAATTGTATATGAATTATATCTCAAAACCAAACAAACAAAATCAAATGCCTAGGTAGAATTCTGGCACAAATATGCTACCTGTGATTTTTGGTCCCATTTCTGCCTCACTCCAAATTGTTTCTGAAATTTTTTCTGCAGTCGTATGCGTTCTCTGGAAAGACAGAAAAATAGTCTTCAGTAAAATTTTTAAGGAAAGTGAGGACTTAATAAAGAGGAACAAAAGAGACGATCTTCTTTGCTGAATGGCTGGGAGGGTGTATTGTCCTCAAACACTGACCAGTTATATTTTACCCCAACTAGAGACTGTCCACTGGCAGCCCAACCTGGGCCAGGCCGTTGCACTGCACAGCTCCAGGGGGGCTCATAGGACCCTGGAGTTGTGCTCTGGCAGAGCTGAGCTTAGGTAAGCTCCAGTCTCTTGTTTGCCTTGGATTCCTTCAGCACTGTAAACAGTTTCTTGCTCGTGCTATTGCCTTGAACGGAAACTGGCCCTTAGGGAATGATGTCAGGTTGAAATAGTGGCTTAATCTGCTTTAGGAAGATGCTTTTGTTTGCTATAGTGGGGAAGACAATGATTTTCCCACTTTGGCTTAATGAGTTCAGTGTGTCTGTAGTCCCAGAATGCCTTGTTCCGGCAGGATGGGAACCTCACCTCTCTTTCTGCTTGGCACTCTTAGGCAGGGTCTGCAGATTGAACTGCAACATGTTCCGTCGATCTTTGTCTCTACGGAGATTCCGCTGAGAATTAGAAAAAACATCCATGTTAAAATCTTTGAGATTGGGCTACACTAGGAAGTGCTTAATGGGCTGTCATTAGCCTAAGTTCAGAACGCCAAATCCAAGTTGTACATTTTATTATTAATACTTTTTAAATGCCTTATTGATTTTAGAGAGAGGAGGGAAAAACACTAATGAGAGAGAACATCAATGGGTTGCCTTGGAGACCAAATCCCTAACCTAGGTATGTGCCCTGACTTGAGACTCAAACCCACAACCTTTTGGTGTACAGGATGATGCTCCAACCAACTGAATCACACATGCCAAGGCCAAGTTGCACATTTTACTTTGCTTTAAATCTAATAATCAACAGTCTGGGGTTTAGTTGAGCAAATTCTTGGGAGTTTGCTTAGATGTACAATCACTCACACATTTTACTGAAGTTTACTGGCTCTTATTAGAGTTGCTGAGTTTGCCTCTTTATGTAATAAAATGTGATCCAACTGGACCATCTGCTTAATAAAGTCTGCAGTCTAGCAATTAAGTCAGGCAATAGGCACAGATGCACCCTTTTATCTGGCACATTCGTCATTCTTGGCACAGGGGTATAATGTCCTACCTATTGGTCAACAGAGATCTAAACCATTTAAATGCATCCCTGGTTCTAGTCAAGTTTCCTTTAAGTTTGTCACTGAGGAGCTCCCTGGGGTTCACGAGAGGACCCATAACCCATGCTTTCCTCTCATCAGTACCCACAGGGTTGCACTTTTAGCAGCAGGTGACAGCCCTAAGGTGGTCCCACTGCTGGTTCTGGGCCTACCTGTGCAAATCGCATTCGATTCCGCTGGTAGGCGGTCTTCTGTGTGCGCGCTGTGTCCACCAGCTGGAAACTCGTTTCATCCTCCTCGTGGAAATAAGCATACTGACTTCCACCACCAAACTGAGAGGAGTACTTATCTGGAGGCAAAGGTGACAGAGTGTAACAGCCACCACCGGCAGACTTTACAAACACACACCAGCTAAAGCCCTGCAATTTGAGTGTGGTCTTAACATTGCCTGGGACCATCGTAGACACACAGCCTCACAGACTTCTGAGCATTTATAAAGGATCTCCAGTTGATTCATGCGCATTCAAGTTTGAAAAGTTCTGATCTAAAGGCTTTTAAAGTTAAGACAGAATCTGAGGAACTCAAGATAAACCCATTCCACTCTGCTATAACTGTAAGAATATGAGTTAAAAATTATTCTTGTAGGAGAGGCAAATATGGGATTGAAGTACCATCACTCTCATCATCCGGTGCCCAAGGCAGACATGTCTAATGGCTGCCCTCAGACTCAGATAGTCTTAACTTACTATTCCAGAGAGCCACTTCCAACTATCTCTGATAAAAAACCCAATTTACTGTAGGAGTATCTTAAACCCAGGCATTTTAAACTGGAAGCCACTGCGTGGCTTCACCGGTTCAGTAAACCCCAAGCAATGAAATGCAAAATGGGAATATAAGAGGGTTCATGGCTCCTTAAAAATGGGGGATGGGAGTGGGAATCCCACTATAACAGGTCCAACTTCTTTAATGAACATCTAACTTTTGGGGCTACTTCCACAAAATGTGGTAGTGGCCACAGTCTAGAATAAGCTCTTAAAATTACGAATTATTATCGGCATCTCATCCCCATTCTAGAACACTTAAAGGTGGAGGTTACCAGAAAAAGTAACAATTTTCCCAAGGACCCGATTGGGCAGTCAGTCAGAGAACACTTACTCGTGTACCTCTTATCTTGGTATGTGGTACCCGTCCAGTCTGCAACCTGGTAAGAGCAACAAGGGAAGACAGAGCACACAGGTCAAGCAGGCGACTTTCTGTTGACCCAGAAACCCCCCAACGCGAGACAATGTGGCAAAGTAGCAGGATTGGCTCACAATGCCTTTGTAAGTGCCAGCTCTCCTATGACTACTGGAAGTATCCAGAGGTCATAACCTTTCCCAGCTGGTGTTCCTCTAAGGAACACAGGAGTAATGCTTTTGAGAGAATAAAACTGAAATGCACTCGGAGGGTAGCAGCCACAGATTTAAAGATTCAGACTCCTGCTGACAGACAAGTACCTTTCCTAGCCGATCTCCTTTGCTGAACGGCTGGTAGGGCATATCTCGAAACTGCTCGGGGACCGCACAGGGACCCCAGCCTGAGGGGTTGTCCTGGATCACGGGTGTCATGAACTTTGCCATCTTCTAAAACCTTAAATATACAAATAATGTAAGTAGCTCATGAAGAAAAGCCTAAAGGTAAAAATAAGCCTATTTGAGGTAAGCTAACACATAGATTAAATTAAAAGCAACATAAGAAATGAAAACCTCACATCTTAGCTACTCCTTTGTTTCCTTGCAAATAAAATTGAGAAGACTACTAACAAAATTAATTTACTATACTTCATTGACTTTTTTCCACCGTAATATCTTTCAAATGAGTTTGCATCTCATGCTTGGTGGGGTGTCATATCTTAATGGGCAATTTTTCTTTCTTACCATTATAGAGAATAATGGTGCTACATAAAACAATAGTGCTTCTTAAATTTGGGGGTATCTCAAAGATTTGATAAAATGCAGTAACTTTTTTTTCAAGCATAATTACCCGTCCAGATTCTTAGAAACACCTTCACCAAGACAAAAAATATTTAACTTCTCTAAAGCTATTTCTTCATGTGTAAAATAAGTTAAGTTCATTGTTTTATTAGTTAACACAAACAAAAATTCTTTCATTGTAAATGCTACCCAATTACTATTCAGACTTGTAAAAGTACATCTACTCATAGAAAGAGTTTGGAAGTATATCCTGAAATTCAACTTCCTTTTCTTGTTCTTCCAATAGTCTGTCGTCAATGTGAATCCTTATGCAGAGCAAGTGGACACAGAGCTATCAAATGTTCCTAGATATTTGAGAACCAGGCATTGTTCTCAGAGATTACCATGCATATTCATTAAATCCCAACAGTCTGAGGTTGGGGCCAGTATTTTTCAGCAAAGAAGCTGCCCAAAGTCATAATGCGGGTTTATGAAAAATATCAGTCTGGCTTTAGTTTAATGCTAGAGCTCCTCTCAGGAAGAGTTAAAAACCAGGGCCTCCCAACAGATGTTTTAGGCAGTTTCTATCAAATACCCTCTGAATATGCTCAGATGGAGAGTTCCCAGAGGAAAACTCATTACGCAAATATTTCTGGAAACCAGAGAGCAGGCAAAGAGCACAGGCCACTGAAGTTAGTAAGGAGACTAAGGCTTCCTGCAGAGGTGACAGCCAACTGGAGTTGGGTGACAGCGAAGAGAATGAACCGGCGGATCCCACCCCCCAATTCTGAACGTCAGTTATACTACAAAAAAAGTGCCGGAGAACTTAAAGTATTGGACTGCTACTCAGTGTCAGGCACCGTGCTAGACACCTGAACACCACTCACTCTCCCACACCCCACTTTAGAGATAAAGAAAATTGGTAGCTCAGCCAAATCAAGGGGTTGATCTACACATCATTTCAAAACAGACGTGATTCCCAGGGCTGTCGGCAGTAATGTCCAGCATTCTTCCCAGCATAACCAGGCTGGAGAGCAGTCTGAAAAGACCTGGGGTTTCAGACGGTACTTAATGGGCACAACAACGAGGTCCCCAAAACACACCTTTAGAAGTCGGCTTGACCGGTCAGCTCAGGGAGGAAATAGGCCCAGGGCTTGTCAGGCACTCTTCCCGGGGTGGAAATCCGAGTCCCCACGCGTGTGAAATTAAGTGAGCAGAAGGGACCAGGTAGGGCAAACCGGGCCCTCCAGTTAACATGGCCTGACAGCTGGGCGGGGCACCAGCAGGGCAGTCAGAGGGGCCTCCTTGCAGGGAGGCCACGGTACGGTGTCATTATTGCGGCCACTACAGATCGTACCCCATCATCAGGCCCTGGTGGTTCGGATCTGAGATCACACACACACTCCATCCCAGCCTTCTCCTGCACATTAAAGGGAAGGAAACCTTTAGAACGGGAACTCTCAGAGCAGGGCCGATGGGCTTGGCCTTCCCCCGGAAACTCAAGCTGTGGCCACTTCAAAGACCCTGAGACCCAGCTGGTTTCGAGTGACATGTGTAAATTCGCTCAGCCCCTGGCCACTAATTGGAGCCTAGAGCCAGAGACCGCACGCCCCGCGCATGCTGGACCTGGAGGGGCCCAGAAGGCCGAGAGTCCCGCCACTTCCAGCGCAGGGACGACGGCAGCAGGTGGGGACGTCCAGGAGGTCTCTTCCGGGAGCCTCTGAAGGCTGGGCCCACCCACCCCACGCCGGCTCCGGAGCTCCCCCGGAATCCCACGGAACACGCCACTCACCTGCACGGGCCTCGGCCGGCCCGGATGGCGAGAGATAGACCCGGCCAGACAGCTCGCTACTTGCTGCACTCTGAGAAGACGGGAAAAAAAAAAAAAAAGAGAGAGAAGATGCGCACGCAGCGACCGGCGCCGTAAACCTGACCGGCGCTGCCGTAAACCGCGCTGCCGTAAACCGCGCTCCCGCTTGCTTTGGGTTCGCCGGCGGAACGCGGGTCGTAAAGTGAAGGCACACCGGAAGTCGGTTACTGCTTTTTTGGGGAGGCGGCTTCCTCAGCCTGGTAGGCTCTTAGACACAAGAGAGGGTGTTTACGGTTACGCCGCGGGGCATCCGGCGACGCCCCGAGAAAAGGCGTTTGGGTTTATTGAAACGTGGCAGCCGTGCCGTCAAGGCTGGAGGCGGGAGCGGCCGTCGCCGCCCCCCCTCCCCTGTGTCCCACAATGCCTTGCGGGACTTCCGGCCCCTCCGTTTCCGGTCGGCTCCAGGCGGCTCTAGCCCGTCACGTGGTCTGAGCCTCCCCGGAAGGGGGAAGTCGAGCGCCCGAGGCGGATGTTATTGTTATGCCCTCGCTCCCTCCGCGCCCCTGTCTTTCCCAGTTTGGGAAGCGGAGGTCTGGAGCTGCAAAGTGGCCTGTCCCCGCTCGCGGATTTAGGAGGCGGCCGCCCGGGCTCCCAAACGTGACTGTCCGTCGAGGATGTCCGGAGCCCTCGTTTTGAAAAAAAAATAAAAAAGCAGGTTCAAGTCTGGGGAGCCCACGAGTGGGCCTTTTAAATGAGCCGCTGTGGTTGTGAAGGGGCCGCTCAGGAAGCGCTTTCCGACAAGGGGCGGCGACAGCGCTGACCTCCCCGCAGCCCCCAGCCTGTGGCCTTTGTCCTGGAGTCTCATTGGGGGGATTTCACGACTTGGAAAAATCTTTCGAGGGCGCGAGTTTATGCAAACCTCGGTTCCTCTTCTAGGTTTTTCCTTGTCAGTCTTCCAGCCTGTCTCCTTTATTGGAAAAGATACCAGCTGTTAGACAGGTCTGCTAGCTACTCCTGCCTGCTGCTTTCTAGCTGGGCCTCCCTTTCCTCAGCTCTCTGTGAGTTGGAGATAATAATAATAATACCAAGCGGGTGATGTGAGGGTAAAAAAAAACTAAGTAATGCCATTCACCAGTTCGGTGAACCTGGGCAGGTTATTCAATCTCTAAAGCTGCTTACCTGCAACATGAAAATGTTCATAGCATCATCTGTTTCCATAAGTTGTCTCCCATCTTCCAGTTTTCCTAATTTTTGTCAATGGTACCCAAGGAGTGGAGGGTGCTCTGTGCAAAACCTTGTAGACATCATTACCAGTCAGTCCTCTTTTCCTTTGCAACCACATTTTAGTTATTCACTAAATCCTCCTGGTTTTTCTTCCGGAATACATCTTGAATGCCAGTTTCCCCACTGTCTCCAGCCTCATGTTTGGACCCTTAGTAGTGTCCACACTCTTGCTCCTCTACGGTTACCTCTCTGATGATCTTCTCAGACCACCGTTCCTAAAGCAGCTGCTCCCTCCAGCCCTCTCCACCCCCTTACTCTGCTTTGTTTCCGTCGGAGCACTCATCACACTGAAATATTTTTGTCTCTTTGTTTTAGGCTCTGTCTGGCAGCAACTCTGTCTAGAACAGTGCCTGGTTATACATGTTTTTTTTGAATGAATGTTTAGAGATTTTTGTGAGAATTAAGTGAGAAAATGAATTTAGCGCCTTACCTCCAGGCACTAAGTAGGCACTCAATTAATGTTAGTGCAATGGATATCCATACTAAATTGCAGTATTTTGTAAATTATAAAGGGAGATGTAGTTTTTCTAAATGGTTTAGATCATGGTTCTCCCCTAGGGCCCACAGGCCATCTGCTGCAGTCTCTCATGTCAGAGTTTAATCATCTTTTTTCAGATTTTTGCCCAGACGTCCTTGCACACCTCAGATGGAGGATAATTTGAAGTATCCTGTCTTATTCTCTTTTTAAAAAAATATTTTATTGATTTTTTACAGAGAGGAAGGGAGAGGAATAGGGAGTTAGAAACATCGTTGAGAGATACACTGATCAGCCATCTCCTGCACGCCTCCCACTGGGGATGTGCCCACAACCAAGGTACATGCCCTTGACCGGAATCGAACCTGGGACCTTTCAGTCCATAGGCTGACGCTCTATCCACTGAGCCAAACCAGTCAGGGCTCCTGTCTCATAGTGGGTCCCTGGGCTCAGATGGGATCTTGCCTCCATTCCTCCTCCCAGCTGACCCCTGGGTTGTCTCTTTCTGCCCATCTCATTGTCCTTTCTCCACAGGATACAAAGCTAGACTGATCCTCCTTTATATGAAATCAGAGCATGCCCGACCTCCCTTCCTCCCTCCACTGCTTAAAATCTTTCAATGGCTTACCTTGATCCTGAGGATAAAAGCCCTTTCTGATCCAGGGCCTGCGAGTTTCTAAGTGGTAGCTTTTCACGGGCTGCTTCCTCTTTCTGGGTCATACCCAGGCTCATTTCCTGTCTTGAGACCTTTTCACCTGCTGTTCTCTGCTGCCTGGAACACGCTTCCCTTAGATCTTCACTGTTTCCTCCGCACACAGGCCCTGACCACCCTTCTGAGTAGCCTGGCCCTGTCCTCATTCACTCTGTCACTCACCATGCGCCTGGTACTACTGCAAGAACTTGACTCACCACAGCTCTATGCATTGTTATTCTCTCCATTGTACAGATGAAGATACGGAGGCCTGGAGAGGTGTTCTAGGTTGAACAGGGCAGAGTGAAGCTGGGGCTTCAAACTCAGGAAACGCCCGGCCCCTGCTGCTTCTGCACATCCCGTTGGTGTTTTACTGGATGCCTAACCTGGATCTCTCTCACAATTATCTTGTTTGCTTCTTTATTGTCTCCTCATTAGAAAGGAAGCCTCCTGAGAGATGAGGTCTTACGTGTCTTGCTCGCTGCTGTGTCCCCAGCACCTAGCATGGTGCTTACCATGTAGTTGGTGCTTGGGAAATGTTTGTTGGATGCATGAGTGACCTCTGAGGACAGGTTCTCTCCTTCGAGTGTCCACTTGGCACAGCCTACCATTGTCATGCTTCCCACACCTCTGGTTCTGTCACCCATGTCCCCCACCTCTCCTAACCCAAGTCCTGGGTTCCTCCAGCACGGGGCTGCGTTATTCCTGGAGGAGGCCTGTGGCCCCCCACCGAGCCTGGCACACAGTGTTAGCCCAGGAAATGCTGGTGGAATCCAGGGCCTCCATATTCTGATTTTAGAGACTGGAAAGTAAAAACTTGCCAGAAAAGTATAGGTGTGAGGACAGGTGCTCCTTTCTCAAAAGGAGCTGGAGATGTCACAGTGCCTTTCCAGTCTGGAGAGGCACAAACTTGGTTTGGGTAATTGAGTGACTAATTTTTCATTAGTGCTAGTAATGGCTGACATTAGCACCACCGTTTACAAGTGACAAATTCCTTGATTTCATTTTAGCCTCATGGCTGTAGTGCTTTCATACCAATTTTACAGATGGTCAGCTGAGGCTGAGAGAGGTAAAGGCACTAATACAGGCTCACACAACTAGTGAGAGGCAGAGCTGGGATTTCGTTTATTTACTCTCTCAGCAAACTTCCATGAGACACCTTCTATGTGTCTGATATGGAGTTAGGTGTGGAGGATGCAGCAAAGAGCAGAGCCAGTCCTGCTCTCCTGGAGGGTACCTTCTTTAAATTTTTTTTTAAAATTGATTTCAGAGAGGAAAGGACAAGGAGAGAGAGAGAAAAACATCAATGATGAGAGAGGATCATCGGTTGCCTGCCTCCTATATGGCCTACGCTGGGGATCAAACCCGAAATCCGCTGGGAGCCTAGATCACTGGGGGGTGTGGACAGCCTGCAAATAGCCACCAGTCCCTCTCCCAGGCTGGCCAGGCACCCCAGTGGGCACCTCCACCTTGAAGGGGGTGTGGCCAGCTTGAAAACAGCCCTCAGTCCCTCACCCAGGCTGGCCACAGCCACAGGGGGTGAGGGTCCCTCCTGGGGGGTTTGACCATCCTGAAAACAGCCCTCAGCTCCTAATACAGGTTGCCCCATGCCTCAAGGGAACCCTCACCCTGATCCGGGACACCCTTCAAGGCAAACCATATGTCCCCCACCGGTGCACCAGGGCTCTCTATATGCTAATAAAAGGGTAACATACTAATTAGACTGGGAGACCTTCTAGGAGACCTTCTGGATGTTCTTCTGGACAAAGCCATGGTGGCAGGGCCGAGGTAGAGGCAGTTAGAGGCCAAGGGGGGAGGGCAGTTGTGGGTGATCAGGCCAGGATGGGATGGCAGTTGTGAGTGGGATGGCAGAGGCTGGTGGGGGGTGGGGCCGTTGGGGGTAAGCAGACCAGCAGGGGGGCCAATTGGAGGCAAGTAGGATGTCAGTGGGGAGCAGTTGGAGGTGATCAGTATAGTGGGGGGCAGTTTGGGGTGAGCAGGCCAGCAGGAGGGCAGTTGGGGGTGAGCAGGCCAGTGGGGATGGAAAATGGGGGTGAGCAGGCCAGTGACAGGGGGCAGTTGGGGGTGAGCAGGCCAGCAGGCAGAGTAGTTAGGGACAATCAGGCAGGCAGGTAGGCAGGTGAGTGGTTAGGAGCCAGCAGTCCTGGATTGTGAGAGGGATGTCTGACTGCCGGTTGAGGTCCAATCCCTGTAAACGGCAGAGGGTGCAGGCTAGCTCAGGGACAACCCCTCCCCCATGCACAAATTTCGTGCACTGGGCTGCTAGTATATATATAAAAGCCTAAGCACCTGGTACAACTGGACAACTGGAACAACCAGTTGCTATGATGCACACTGACTACCAGAGGATAGACACTCAATGCAGGAACTGCTCCCTGGTGGTCAGTGCACTCCCACAGCCAACCTCTGTGGCCCTTCCCCCAGCTGGCCAACCAACCTCTCTGTGCTTTGTGGACTAGTAAGTCTATTTCTTTCAGCAGGTAGGGGAAGTTTTCTGTCATTATTTCTTTGAATGGTTTTCGATATCTTGTTCTCTCTCTTCTTCTGGCACCCCAATAGTGCACATGTTCATAGCTTGAAGTTGTCCCAGAGGCTCCTTACACTATCTTTATATTTTTGAATTGTTTTTTCTTTTTGTTCTTCTGGTTAGGTGTTTTTACTTCCTCATATTTCAAATCGTTGATTTGGTTCTGAGAATCCTCTACTCTACTGTTGAATCCTTGTATATTATTCTTTATTTCAGTCAGAGTATGCTTAATTTCTGACTGCTCCTTTTCCATTTTTTTTGGAGGTTTCTAAAAGATTCTTGAGTAACTTTATAACCATGGTTTTGAACTCTATATCTAGCAGTGTGCTTTCTTCCATTCTTTCATTTATGGCATATTTCTTGTCTCTGCATTTTGGCAGCTTCCCTGAGTTTGTTTCTATGTGTTGGGTAGAGCTGCTATGTCTCCTTCTTGAGTTGGTAAAGTGGCCTTGTTTAGTAGATGTTCTATAGGGCCCAGTCGCTCAGCCTCCCCAGTCACCTGAGCTGGGAGCTTTTTGTGGGATGTGAGCACAGTCTTGTTGTAGTTGAGACTTGATTGCTGATGGTATCACTGAGAGAAATTGACCTCCAGGTCAATTGGCTTCGAGGACCAGCTGCAACTACAATGGGAGAGTTACTATGGAGACACCCTTATGGAGCAGGACTTGCTTTGGTGGGGCTTTGGTGCTCATTGAGTCTGTCCCTTGAATGTGTCACTTATGGATGTGTAGAGTTGTAATCTGGTATGGATTGACACTGACCACGGGGTAATACTGGCTCTTGGGTGTCCAGGGCGGTGAAAAGTCAGCCTCTGCCTGGGGCCATCCAGTAGGAGCTACAGAGAGATCTGTAGATTCCTCCTCTTTGTATTGGGTTTGGAAGTGCCCAGATGAGGCCCAGCTGTGAAGCAAGGCAGGCTGGTGCTGGTGCTGGGTCTTAGGCCTTTTATTGATAGGTTTGGGGCTCTCTTAGCCAGCTGCAGCTTGTTCTCTTAGCACACAGCTTGGGATGGGATGTAAATTGGATAAGGTAGGATCTTAGGGAATCACTTGGGTGGAGCAAATAGAAATGCTACCAGTCAGTCCTGCGACTGGGGTGACTTCAGCATAGAAACAACGATCCCTGCGAGCACCTCCATCTGGGAGAAAGCTGCCCCTGAGTTTCTGCCCTGATGCCAGATAATCCATTTTCTTCTTATATGTGTCTGTGTTCCACAGAGCCTTGCCCTGGACCTTGTAAATTCAAACCATGATGCTGGCCTTTTAAGAGGAACAGCTTGGGTCTCCAGCAGCCTCTGTGTCACTGAGCCCCAATCCCCACTGGTTTTTACAGCCCATAGTTCTTACTGCCCACAGGGACTTCTTTTCCCAGCTCTGGGACTCTGGGCTGGGGGTCTGGTCTGGGGCTGGGGCCCCTCTGGGCAGCCTCTGCAGAGATGATCTCTCTCCCGATTAAAAAAGCAGCACCTGTGGGTGCGGGACCAGCTCTTTCAGCGCCTCTGCACCTCGTACCAGTCTCAGTGTGCTTTCTTCTTACTTCTCTAGCTGTAGGACTTCCATTCAGCCAGCTTTCCAGCAGTTCTGAATGATGGCTGTTCTGTATTTTAGTTGTACTTTTGATGTGGTTGTGGGAGGCGGCGAGTATAGGCATTTACGTACGCTGCCATCTTCAAATCTCTACACTCTCTTTGACTAGTTTTCAGCTCTTGGTCTAAGGTCACTCCTAGGCTATGCCTTCCCTCCCACCGCATACCAGTTCTCTGTATCTCCCTCCTCCTGACACTCATAGCCCTGAAAGTTAAGTGATTACTTGTGTACTTATTTAATCCAAGTATGTCTCTTCCATCACTTGGAGCACCTGGTGAGGTGGGGATAGGGCCTGTATTCCCAGTTGCTGGAACAGTGCCTGACAGAGTAGGTGCCCAATAAGAATGTATTGACTTAACTAGTCAATGAATACATGGATCAAAATTGGTATGAGATCATCCATTCAACTGGCATTACCCAGAGCCACCTCTTTGCAACAGGACCCTGTGTATGTAATGTTATATGAGATTCTTGTCTTCAAAGATCTTCTCATCTAGCTGAGGGAGACTCATAGGTGCCTGCCAGGCCCTCCATATGTATCCCCTCATGTCATGTCTAGAAGTGAGAGGCACCAGTATTCCTGATTTCTGATCAGCCTCCTTTTATGCTATTCTGCCTTCCTGTCCCTTCCAGATAAAGCAAATGCACTTTCTCGTAGGAACCTCGAATGCCTTAACAAGGGAGGTGCCGTTTATTGAGTGCTTACTGTATGTCAGGCACTGTGCTAGTGCTTTACATAAACATTTCTTTAATTCTTTCTAAGAGTTTTCTAGATGCCTCTCCATTGATGCACGCGGGGAGAAGCAGGCCCAGGATGCTTGGGTACTTGGCCCAGTGACTGAGCTGCTGAGTCAGGAACTGAGAGTGGTTTTGTGTCCTCAAAAGCTTTCACCCTTATGGGCGGTGAAGGGCTTTCCTGAGGTTTGAAGAGGTCCCTTTTTCCTCCTGGGACTTCTCCATGGCAGGGGGAAATCCAGAATTTCCGCAGGAGAGGGGTTTAGTGACAGCTCTCTGGTGAAAAGGGGGAGCCCTGGGCTTATTTTGAAGCTGCAATTGCATAACAGACGTCCTGTTTTTACTGAGGTTGTACGTTTATTGGGGAAGGCATTCTGGAGGTTGTGTGGGCACTGAGCCTGAGCCATTTCTTGGAAAAACTGCTGAGCACACACACAATGGAACTGGGAGAAGGGGAAGGGACAAGGGAACCAGCATCAATTTCTCAAATGCTCTCCATACACGCGGCACCTCACTTATATTTATTCTAGACTGTGAGGTGGAGGGTTGTTGCCAGGATTTGTAGGGTGCTCTAAGAACTTGGCCAAACGTAGAGTGACCATATAATTTACTATCCAAACTGAGGTGCTTCTGGGAGAGGAAGGCATCACTACTACATTAATTATACCCGACAAAAGGTGTAAACTGGGACTGTTCCATGCAAACTGGGAGAAATGGCCGCCCTACAGAGAAGGGAAATAAAATCGCCCCCTTTGCTGTGTAACATCCCTCCAAAAAGTGGCAACTTAAAAACAACAACAATCCTTTTACTATTATTATCTCTCTTGGTTTCTGTGGGTCAGGAATTTGGGCAGGGCTTGACTAGGCGGTTCTGGCCTGGGCTCTCTCCTGCCCTTGTAGTTGGATGTGGATGTGGCTGGAGTAGCTGGTGGCTGGCTAGACCTTTCTCTCTCTCCATTTCATCTTAGGGCTTCTCTCATGGAGAGTTTGCGCTTCCTCACCACGTGGCGGCCTCAGGACAGCCAGACTGCAGTGCTTCCGGGGAGCTGAAGACTTCCAGGGCAAGTGTTCTGGCTGAGAAGCTGGGAGCAGCGTGGCGTTCTGCGATCCGGCCTCAGAAGGTACGCACATCACTTCTACCCCTTCTGTTGGTTACCAGCAAGTGGAAAGCTTGCCCAGAGCTAAGGCACAGGCTCTAGGAGAGCATGTGGAGCAGCGGTTCTCAACCTGTGGGTCGCGACCCCTTTGGGGATTGAACGACCCTTTCACAGGGGTCGCCTAAGACTATTGGAAAACACCTATTTCCCATGGTCTTAGGAACCAACACACCGCTCCTCGGTGTAGCAAAGTGTAGCCATGTAGTTTACTGTTGTCATATGAAGATTGTTACCCATGCTACACCACGATTCAAGACAACATTTCATTTATTTGTAATTAGAAATAAATATTTCACAATATATAATTACATATTGTTTTTGTGATTAATCACTATGCTTTACTTATGTTCAATTTGTAACAATGAAAATACATCCTCCATATCAGATATTTACATTACAGTTCATAACAGTTATGAAGTAGCAAGGAAAATAATTTTATGATTGGGGGTCACCACAACATGAGGAATTGTATTAAAGGGTCGCGGCATTAGGAAGGTTGAGAACCACTGATGTGGAGGAAGAGATGTGGCTGTGGCCACCTTCGGAGCATCCAATCTGCCATAGATGGTTGTCTGCAAATGTGTGACTGAAGAGTTTGGGCTAATTTAAAGGCAGACAGAGTTTCTGAGGAGGTGTGGTTGGAGGAGGCCCAGCATGTGACTGGCTTTCCAAGGAAAACCTGATTAGAAGGGATGGAGGCGTGAATGGGAGTAGAGAAAGGGGAGAGTCACAGAGCCAGAGATTAGCACTGTCCAGGGAGCGGGTTCCTAGCTATACTGGGCAAGCTGTCCCCTCAGGTTGCCTCTGCTGAGAAATGCTTCTTCATACTAAAGCTGTCCCTTGTTCTGCCTTCCTCCTACTCGTGAGCCCTGTGAGACTGGAATCATCATGGAGCTTTTACTGCAGGGAATTCTGTGCTGGTCAGGTGGTCAGAAATGCCCCGTCCTGCTGCCAGTTGGATTTCCTGTACTCTCCCTTAATAAACAGATCTTCTGTTTGTGCATCAGCCTTACAAGTTCGGTTAAAGGGAACCTGTCTCTGTCTTGTGTATAGACATACCTCAAAGTGTGATGGGTTCACCAAGGTTTCCTCCTGGCATCTGTCCTTGTGGCTAGCACCCCTTCCAGCGCAGCAGCCTGCATTGCCTCATGCACCTCCTAAAAACCACCATTGGGATTATAGCTCCATTTTATAGATGAGACAACTGAGGCACAATGACTTGTTCAAGGTCAGACAACTGGTAAAGGTTCAGTTGGGATGGAAACCCAGGTGTTCCTGGAGCTTAGCTGGCACTCATATAAATTCTAAGATCCCCAAATGCTCTGAAAACTACTTGATGTGAATTGGAAGTGAGGTTCTTTATAGTCTTTATTTTACCTGACTTGCTGTGACTATTTATACATTTGTTGTGGAAAAATTAACAGGTTTATGGAGTACTGTCCTAGAGTTCTCTGGGCATATTGCATACAATGCGGTAGAGCTACCATAAAACCTTCTGAAACCCAAAGTTGTAAAACACATTGAGCCCCAAACTTTTCCTTCTCGGCAATGTGGAGGTCACTGCCCCCGTTTTACAGATGAGAAAGACAGGGTGGGGGCTGTGGGGCCCCAGGCCGACTCCGTGGAACCTCGGTACTTTCGCATCTTGTTGGAGGTGTGTGGGTAGGAAGGGAAGCCTTTGAGTCACCAGCCCACCCCAGCTTCCCAAGAGCCTCATCGCCCCAGTAAAAATTTTAAAAATAGAAAACTTTTAAGGATGAAAGCCCCAAAGGATGCTTCAAGTGCCTTGAAAGAAAGGGAGGCTTGCTGTATATTCCAGTGGTCGGCATTCAAATTTATTTTTTTTAATCTCAGCTGGATGTACACTCACCCATCACAGGATCAGTTCTCAGAATAGAGAGGTACCTGTTGAATCATCCACCCCACTTCCTGCCTCGTGCGGGCATCTCTCCAAGTGCTGAGCCATCCACTTCTCTCTGTGGCCTGAGATATATCAGGACTCGCAGCCCTGGTGACAGGACACAAAATAGACTCCCATTTCCTTTGCAGCCATTTAGCTAGTTTAGAGAGTGCTTGGCTTTTCGATGGGATGAGCAATACCCAGGCCTCTCTTTGGGCTTTTTCTGTCTCTCTGTAGCTTTTCTTCTGGTGGAAGCTGGGTTTTGGTGTCCTGGGGACCGAGGTAAACACTGATTTTGGCTGCATCTGGCAGCGCAGTCACAGGCTAAAAGGTGCCCTCCCCGAACGTCAGGCCACTTTCTGCAGCACAGATGTTCTTTTCTCTGTTTGTGCCACACGCCCTGGCTCCCACTGTCCTTAGGACTGATAACAATGCTCGAGGGTGCCTGGGGATCCTGGGTGGAGCTGCGTGACTGCAGGTGATGTTAAAGGGGGTCCCTAGGGGCAGTATGAGACCTGTGGAGATGGCATGCCTGAATGGAAATCCTAGGTACCACTTGGGCCAGTCGTGCAATTCTCTGAATCTGGGCTTCCTTGCCTGCAACATGGATGGGATCAGAGTATGTATGTCGTGGGAATCAAGTCAGGTACTAGGTAAAGTGCTTAAAGCAGTAAACCCTTAATCTATGCCAGTTGGATTAGCAGGGTCACCAGAGGCCGGTGGGGGCTCTGACTGGGACAAGATCTGTAATATTTCAAAAGTAATCACAGGCTCAGCCAGTGTTGCTCAGTGGTTGAGCATTGAGCTGTGAACTAGGACGTCACAGTTTGATTCCTAGTCAGGGTACATGCCCGGGTGGCAGGCTTGATCCTCAGGGTCGGGCATGCAGGAGGCAGCCAATCAATGATTCTCTCTCATCATTGATGTTTGTATCACTCCCTCTCCCTTCCTCTCTGAAATCAATAAAAAAAAATGTTATAAACAAAGCAATCACCTGTCACTTATGGGGATGCAGGCTCTAAGCTGGCACCAAGGGTTCAGAGAGACCCAGCAATGTTCTCAAGTGGTCGGAAGTCTAGTGGGAACCTATGAAGTAATTAATGAACTATGTATCATCTACATTGACAAAGCGGATTTCACATAAATATCCAGGTTTTTTGACTTCTCTTAAGATCTGGCAACACTGGGCTGGTTTCATTGTAACGATGACAAAGAAGTTGGAACTGAATAGGGACTGCCCACTAAGCCAGCGGCCCTCTACTTGCCATAGTCCCTACTACTCCCACTTGCATCCCGTCTGACCTTCCTGCCTGGCCCCCGGGGAACTCGCAGATGAATTACGATGCAGTGCTGCGAGGACTGGGGGAGCGCCGCGTAGATGATAACTCAGCCTTGGGCAGTCAGGAAGAGCTTCCCAAGGGAGGCAGAGTCACAGCTGCTTCTCTGTTCAGCCTTCGGATGCTGCTCAACACCCTCGTCGTTATGGCTCAAGGACATGACTAAAGGACAGTCAGAGCTGGCAGGGATCTCTTGACATAAAGCAACCAAGGCTCTGTGGCTTGCCGGAGTTCTCACAGCCAGCTGATGGCACAAGCAGGGCCGGAACCGGGACCATCACCAGAAATAGGCATGGTCCGTGGGAGTCAGAGAATGTGTACTCTGGAATCTTGAACTGCCACTTACTGGCAGATGACCTTGGACAAGTTATTTAATCTTTTTGAACCTCAGTTTTCTTATCTGTAAACTAGGGCTGTGGATTCTGATCTCCAAGGCATGTTCTGAGGGTCAAATAATGAGAAAATGGACACTCATAAGCTCCAGAAGACTCTAGATCAGTGGTTCTCAACCTTCCTAATGCCACGTCCTTTAATGCAGTTCCTCATGTTGTGGTGACCCCCAACCATAAAATTATTTTCGTTGAGAACCACTGCTCTAGATATATGAGGGTTGTTACAATTATTGAAAAATGGCCACCTTCTCCCAACAAATTTTGGTACTGTCTGTTCAACAGGGACCTTGATTTGGGATCTGTCTCCCCATCCGTTTTTGCCAGCTCCCTATAGGAACATGCATGATCCTTTCCAGGTTTGGATCCAGGAAGGTATTGTTTTGGAATTCTCTGACTTTGGCTATAAACAAGACCCTGGGTGCAGGGCCCAAAAGTTCCCTCTTCCTGGAGGACCCAAGGTCATAGGAGTTGCTGAGATAGAGATGGGAAGAAAGCAGAATTTCCTGAGAAAAAGAGGAGAAATGTCAATATTTCTCGTTTTCTTCAAGACACTTACTACTGTGGATTAGGACTACCTTTAAGTTCCTTTTCAGTTGAACTATTTAGATGATATAATATTGAGGTCCCTTTGTCCTGAGTTCAAATCTTGGCTTTCCTCCGTATACGTTGAGTGTGTCTTTGGGGAAAAGTTCACACTTCTCTAAACCTCAGTGTCCTCAATTGCAAAATGGGCTTCCTAAAAGTATTTATTTTATATCATTTTGGGAGACTCAAGTAAGATTATATGGTAAAGGGTCTAGCATAGTGAGAAGCTCAATAAATGCCAATTATTACTATTTTTGGAAATACTATACTAATAACCATTTATCATGTCTGTAGAGCATTTTACTATTTATAAACTAGTTGTGCTTTTCTTATCCCATTTGACCTTCACAACTATTTGCTGAGGTGGCCAATGCAGGGATTATAACCTCATTGCACAGATGAGAAAACTGGAGCCCAGAGAGGGCAGTGATCTGCTCAAGGTCACACAGCTTGTGAGTGGCAGGGTGAATGAAATTCAAGTCTTCTTAGATGAAGGATGAGCAGCCGTGTCCATATCCACAGGGTCAGGCCAGACTACTTGAGCACAAGGTTGGAGCACCTCTTGGGCACTCCAGTTCTCCCAAAGACCCCATTATGGGGAAATAATCCAGTATGTTGCTTTAATCCCTTATTGAACCTATTTATACTCTGAGTCTGTACCACCTCTGGGGGTGAAGAAATTTCTCCTTGTTCTGTGGTGTCAGACTGACTTTTCTTGCATTTGTTCTTAAAAAGAACCTCTATGGGTTCTCAGCAGCCCCCACCAGGCCTGGTGCCTGTGTATTAGAAGGTCCATTGTGTTTGAATTCCGGCCACAGGATGGCGCTGTTCCCCAAGGCTTGAAAAGTCATGACCGTCACTGGGACTGCATTTCATTGCATCAGACAGCAATTAAACACCTACTGTGTGCAAGTGGCTGTGGCTGCAGAGGAGAGGACAGCAGTTATTCATTATTGTTATATCAAGCTATATAAATAACAAAGACAACATCAGTAACATTGGTACAGATTTTCATAATGGAGCAATTTACATAGATGATCTGATTCTCTTTGCCAGACAATCCTGATGTAGTAGATGGGGTGGATCTTTTGACCCCTGTGTGAGGAGGAAACTGAGGCACGGAGAAGTGATGGGACTGTGTAAAGGGACAGAGCAGAGTGGCACATTGGTAGGCACTCAGTGAATCACAGACGGTGGATCAGGTGAGGTAGACCAGACATTGGTCTCCGCCACCCCATTCTTTGTATATAAGGCAGGGACTGTCTTATTCGCCTTCCTGTTTGCACTCCTAGCACAGCGCGTGGTGGAGGGCTCCAGCAGACCTCTGCGGCAGCGAGAAGAGGCAGGAGGGCTCGCTGCCGGCCGCTCAGCCTCCCCACAGCTGCAGAGCCGAACAGTGCGCAGCTGCAGCTCCCAGGCCAGCCTGGAGGGCTCCGGGTGCACTCAGGCTGAGAGGCAGCCTCGGGTTGGAGCTGGTGGAACAGACTGCAAGGAGAGGTCACTGTTTTCCCTACAAGGATGGGCAGGGCAGGAGTGACTCACCATCATTGGCTTCTGAAAGCTGCCAGGGGACTGAGTGGCCAGGAATAATTCATTCGTTCATTCATTCATTTATTCCTTTAACAGGCATTTCCCAAGTACCTGCTCCATGCTGAAGGCCGGGGGTACAGAGATGAAAACACAGCCCCTGTCCTCCTGGAGCGTTCAGAGCAGTGGGGGAGACTGGTAAAGAGTGAACAATACAGGCCTTGCTCAGAAGCCTGTACTGAGGTTCCGGGGGCAACTGAGTCCACCAGGGGCAGGGGGCGGGCTACACAGAGGAGGGAACCTTTTCAGCCCCCGAAGGATGAGACAAGTTTGCAGGTTACCAGGCAAAGAGAGAGTGAAGGTGGAAGAAGGAGAGTCAGAGGCAGTGTGTGTGCACCAAATGAGAGCTGCCAAAGGTCCTTGTGCATTTGAGGAGGGGTGAGAGGTACAGCCAGAAAGATAGCGGGGCCACCAGAGAGGGTCCTTGAGTACTGTCCCAGGCATGTGAATTATGTCCCTTAGATACCAGGGAACATCTCCAGGCTTTTGAGCTCTGGGATTCAAAGTCGAATGTTACGGTTCTTGCTGTCAGGAGCCCAGAGTTTGATGGGGAAATAGACAGGGAACGCCATCCCTCACATTTACTGAGCCCTGTTTGCCAGGCACGGTGCTAAGTGCTTCCTGAGCACTGGCTTCTTACCTGCCTTACAAGGCGGGTGCTATTAGCACCCCCATTTTGCTTCTGAGTAAACGGAGGCTTGGAGTGCTTCCGAACATTGTCCAAGGTCGCAGAAGTAGTAAGGTGGAGGCCAGAACCTTTTTTTTTGGCTTTTGAATGATCGTCTTTACAAAAGCAATACATTAATTTCACGTAGACTTTTTTCATGCAAATGCTACAGAATTCACAAGATGCCCAGGGAAGTTGCTTTTGCTGGCATCCCTGCTTGCAGCCCTCCCTCCCAGAAGTGACCACTCCTACATAGTTTCCTATCCAGACTCAAGCACAAAAGGCGAGAACAGACAAGCCCACGTACATCACCAGCGTGGGCTTTGGGAACAGCCTGCAGGGGACCGAGTCCTGACTTTCTCTTTGCAAGCTTAAAGAATGTTACCACTACATCATAGTTTGAGCAAGGGAAGAAGGGTCTGGCAGAGGTGTGTGTGTGTGTGTGTGTGTGTGTGTGTGTGTATGTATGTTAGTGTTAGTGTAGGGCTGGACTGGGGCAGGTGTGGATGGAGAGGAGGGACCGAGGACCAGAGGGGCCTGGAGAGAGACTGAATGGGGGTGAGGAGGAGAAGAGAGGCTGCAGAGGGGTTGCCATGATAGGCTGACGTTTAGCAGGATGGAGGTACACTAAGAGGGACAGGGGAGGCCCATGGGGGTGGGACAGTCCCTTCGGGGGCCTCACGCTCCTCCCAGTGCCATTCCAGTCCCTTAGGCTGCACAGTGGGACTGGGCCTCTGGCCTGGGTGGACAGGGAGGCCATAGACTCAGAAGTCCCAGAGGTCTGGTCCGCGGTGGGGATTCTGGGCAAGTCATTTCTCTCTCCAGGCTTTAGTGCCATTCGGTGCTCACAGGGGTTCCTTCCCCCAGTTGTTGGCCCTTATGGAGAGAAAGGCAGGGGGTGGGGTGTGGTAGGGCTGGGAGATGCCCAGGCCCAAGGTTTCCAGGCTGAGTCCTGACAAATGTCCACAGTGCGCAGAGCTCTCCCAGGCAGAGCAGGGAGCCTGTTCGGAGCTGCAATGTCACATGCTACATCTGACTTCCGTGTAATATGTGTAATAACATGTCATGTATATTATTTCGTTTGATTGTCACCGGCCCCTGTTTTTGAAGCCAGTTTTCAAAATGTGCGGGTTCTCTGGCATCCTCCCATTCTTTCTGATGCTGAGCTATTTCCTCTTCAGCCCGAGGGAGCCCCTTCAGGTTGGACACTGAGCCATGTGACCCGGCCCTCGTCGTCTTTGGTAACTTCCTAGCTTTCTGGAAGAGCACGATGCTCCAGTTCATCTTGTATGTTCCCTTCCCAAGTCCTGGAATCAGCCCTTTCTCCTCGGAGCCCTGGTGCCCTTCCATGAGAAATGCTATTTGGAGGCTACAGTCCTCGGGTTGGAGGGATGGAGGGAAGCGGCAAGCTGTGGAGGCAGAGCCTTGGATCTGGGCAGCCCCTTAGCTCTGGTGACCTTGAGCAAGTCCCCTGGGGTTGGTGATTAGAGGACCAGTGTAGTCCCTTCCAGACTTGCCTGAAGCCAAGTACAAGATGTGGAAAGTACGCATGCGGTGTGCTTGGCCGCAGCTGCACGGTGGACGGCCATGGGCCTGGATTCCAGCCCTGGTTTCGCCACTGTCTGAGTGACTCTGAGCTTAAGGGTCTTCATCCATGAGATGGGGATCATACCACTTAACCTTGCAGGACATTCAGGACGATTATATGAGACGATACGTGTAGATCACTGACATATCTCACCTGGAGCACGTTTTCAATGGATGCAGATTCCCTTCCTTTCCCTCCTCCGTCATGTGCCTTCAGCCCCCCAGGAGGTGAGGACTGGATTACTGGTTGGTTTGGGAGAGGGGAAGAGAAGTGGATGTGTAGTGGGGGATGGGGGTTCAGAGAATGAGACAGGGAGAACACTACTGGAGAAGCGGTTAGCAGACTAGGAGAGAGGAAGAAATTGGAAAAATCGAAGTTTGTGGACAAATAAAGGGAGGGGAGGTTAAATCAAAATAGGGGAGATGATTATTTTTTGAAACTTAAGTATAGTTGGTGTATAATATTATATTAGTCTCAGGTGGACGATATAGTGACCCGACATTTATATCTTATAATGTGATCATAACACTAAGGCTAGTTATGTTACCATATAAACCTATTGCAATCTTGTTGTCTATATTCCCCTTTACCTTTTTCTTCCATCTTCCCACCCTTCCCATCTGGCGACCATCCGTTTGATCCCTCTTTCTGTGAGTCTGTTTCTGTTTTGTTTTTCTAGATTTCACATATAAGTGAAACTACACGGTATTTGTCTTTCTCTGTCTTATTTCACTTAGCGCGATGGGAAGCCAATTTTAAGCGTCAGATCAAGGATGGCTTTGTTTGCTTGGGGGAGGTGGAGAGCCTTCTGTCCCTGGAGGCATGCAAGTGGAGGCTGGGATCAGATGCCATAGAGATGTTCTTATGCGGATTCCTGTGTGGGCCAGGAGGTTGATTCACTCCCTCAGCAAACTTTTGGAGAAGTTTGTCCCTGCCTGGCCCTATGATGGGACAGGGGATGCCAAGGTGACTAGGGCACCATCTTTGGCCCCAGGAGCTCCCAGTCCAGGGAATGAGCTGATGCCTCAGGTCCCTTCTACTCTGCGGTTCTTGCTCTAACGCGTCCCAGCCTCGGAGGGAATTGGCTGCGGACTTTCAGTGTACGTCTCTTGGTATTGATCCACTGGAGCTGGCGCTGGCCGGGGAGCGGCAGGAGGAGGACGCCGCAGTGTTATTAGTGCGGAGGACACGCTGTAATCTGTCAGTGTCACCCTGGTCGCAGCTGGCCGGGGAGCCATCCTGCACTTAACTCCTCCCTCCCCAGCAGCCACCAAGCGTACAACTTGTATGGCACCCTCCCCAGCACCTCCATCCAACCCTAGAGGAGGGGAAATGTGGGTGTCCCTCTCTGTTTCTCCCTGGGGTGAGCCTTCTGCCCCAGTCACACTGCTATATTCAGTGTTTCCTTAACACACCTTGGTCATCCCTACTTTTGTGCTTTCAGTTATCAGATTTTCCTATTAACCGGGTCACCAAATCTACTCCCATCCATCCGTCCATCCATCCATCCGTCCATCTTCTTAACATCTAACAATTCATTCATTTTTTCCATTTATTCAACCAACTGTCCATCTACCCATCCATCCAATCATCTATCCATCCTTTCACCCTCCATCCAATTCTACCTCGTGATTCTGTTCAGTCCAATTCAATTTATCTCAACTCAGCTCAGTTCAATTCAGTTCACCTTTACTCAATTCATAAGATTATTAGGCCTTGCCATGTGCCAAGCAAGTGATAAGTGAGTCATGTCTCTGCTGTCAAGGAGCCCGTGGGAAGAGCCCTCCTCATCCTTTATGGCCAGCTTTGAGGCGCACTCCTGTTAACCCTTTGCCGGGCCCTTCAGCAGAAGCAACCAGCTCTAAAGGGCTGTCTCCTGGAAGAAAAGTGAGTGTGTTTTCCACAAACCCCGCAGGACAGAGCATCAACAAGAGAGCGGCAACGTGTGGGAAGGAGGTGAGGGTGAGGTGAGCCAATGGGACGGGCGCCTAGCAGACTAGGTGGATGTGTAGTGGGGGATGGGGGTTCAGAGAATGAGACCGGGAGAACACTGCTCGAGAAGCGGTGAGTGTAGGGGTGAAGATGTGAGCTCTGGAGTCAGGAGCCTGCCTGGCTTACTGTCCCAGCTCCGCCACATTCTTGCTGCGTGACCTTGAACACCTATCTTAATCTCTCTGGGCCTCATCTCCTTCCTCATTTGTAAACGGCGGATAATAATAGGATCTGGCTCCTAACGCTGCTGTGAGCGTTAAAATATAAAGCGCTTCAATTAATGCCTGACCCAAGGGGAAGCTCAGTAGATTCTAGTTGTGATTCTTCTTCTTCCTCCAGCACCAGCTACATCTGGGCGCTAGGTGCTTCCACATTCAGTGTCTCCTCAGGGCATTCCAGCCACCAATCCAATGTGGGGATCATGGAACCCACTTCGCAGAGGAGGAGATTCAGGCTCCGCGAGGCTGCCTCTTACTCATGTTACACAGCTGGTGGCAGGTGAAGCGGGGCCGCAGCTACAGGCCTTTCTAACTTTCTGCCCACCCTCTCCCACCTGCCCGCTTCTGCTGCCCTTCAAGGGCTGAGTCCTCTGAGATTTAGGGTTTTAAGACTTCCAGCCCAGTTTCTGTCTGAGCCACTCTTTTTGCCCTTCTCTACTTTTAGCTTTGAGTTGTTGATTATTGTTTCATATATGTTTTCTCTCTTCTCCAGAGATCATGAGAGCAAGAAAAAGATTTTCTCTACAGCATCTACAGTGTCAACGTGGATAGCGAAAGCTGCAGAATTTATGGTGTTTCCCTTTTTGCCTTGCTTGCCAGGAAGCTTATATTTTTTTGTCATATCGATCCTCCTTTCCATGGCCTTGGTTACCTACCTTTAGCATTCTTTTTTATTTATGTATCTTGTAAGCTGTTGTGCTCATAGAAGGAGCTGCTTAAAGAGAGGTTAATTGAATGGAAAAGGACAGATCATAAGTAAATAATTTAAATAAAACTATGAGCTTCAGGGAAGAGACCTGGCTAACTTATAACAGTGTTAAGATTGGTGAGTTTTGGATGGAGAGCTCAGGGGTGATTTTCCCTGTCATGTCTAGACGAGAGGGTCTCTCCTTGTACTGAAATCAAATCCAAAGGCCTGCCCATAAGGACCAACCTCTGCCCACCTTTCCACCTCACCCTCTGTCACTTGTCCCTTGCTCACCAGTGATAACCATTGGGGTCATCTTTAAGTCTACTCACAGGTCGATTTCTTTCAGGAAAAGAGGCTTTGCACATGTTGTTCCCTCTGCCTGGAACCTGGCCTTCCCTTCCATCCCTGTTTTTGTCTGGCCTACCCTCTGATCCTTCACATTCTAGCTGAAAATCAGCATCTCAGAGAGGCCTCTCGGCTGTTCGGCCTAAGGGGGTGTGGTAGCCAGCCTTCAGGGATGTCCTTCTAGCATTTCCTCCCTTCTCACTGGTAGGCTGATACTCCCATCAAGAGGTGGATTGGGTTTTTCCTCCTTCTCGAACTGGCCTGGGGTCTTGATTTGACCAACAGAATATGGCAGAGGCAACTTGCTGTCACCTCCAAGGTTAGGCCTTCCAATGACTGGCAGCTTTCAGTTTCGGCTGCTTGGAAGCTAGGTGCCATGCTGTAGAAGCCCAAGACACACAGAGGCCACAGGATGGGGGCTGACAGTGAGTGCTGATGGCAGCCCCCGACGGAGCCAGTGTGGGTACTGCAGCCCAGTCCAGCCCCCCAGTGACTGCAGCCTCAGTCCGCACCGTGCAGAGCAAAACCGCCCAGCTGAGCAGATCAGAAATGCTTATTGTTTTAAGCTGCTACATTTTGGATACCCAAAGGAGAGGTCAAGCCCTATTACTTTTCTAAATCAATTTACTTTTTACTTTTAAAAATGAATTTACTCCATAGCATTCATGACAGTTGGTGATCATGTTCTTATTTGATTCTTAACTTGCTCGTTTTCCTTCTCCCCCTCTGGAATGTGATTTATAGGAGGCTGGAGCTCCGGTCTGTCTTGATTGCTGCTACCCCCAGCATTGAGCATAGAACAGCATGTAATAGGAGCTGAATGAATAGACGGATGGATGAATGAGTGAATGAATGAATGAATGAATGAATGAAAGGCATCAGAGTGGTCTCGAGTGCTCATGAGAACGAGGTCGCAGCAGCGGCAGGAGGGTGGTGGGTACAGCCTAAGCCTCAGCCCTTAAGGGCTTTTACAACCCAGAACTATGAAGCCTCTCCTGGTGCCACCCGGGTACCCCCACCCCCCTAGCTCTCTGTCAAGGGGAACTCACCTTTCCTCTTCCCTGCTCCTCTGTGCCCTGGGCAGCCTTCATTAAGACACTGGTGACGCTGCGTGTGTTTGTGTATGTGGATGACAGAGGCCGGACAGAATGGAGGGTATGTATGAGGATCAGGGCACCGCTCTGCCACATTCTGAGTATGTCTTGGGGTATGGCATAGTCATGAGTGTTCACTGACATAGAAAGTGCTGTAAAACTGTTATTATGTCTCAGGACAGAAGCATTATGCTCTAATGCAAGCATGTCAAACTCGCGGCCCGTGGGCTGCATGTGGCCCACAACAAATATTTTTTGCAGCCCCGCCAATATAACAGTATGTAAGAAACGTTTTAATAAACATTTTGTAACTTAATTTTTACAATCTCCTGTTATACATAATTATTAACGAACTACAGTGTTTGCTAATTACTGATTATTATAATCATGTTGCGTTCACTTCCCTCACGTGTCTTATGTGCAGGCGCACCATTTCTCTCCACTAATACTAGCAGTGAATATTTTAGCAGCCGATCGCCACATCATTAGTCTTGGACTGACTTGTTTGGTGTGCACAATAGGAAGTATTTCGCTTTTGGAGAACAAGAAAAATAGTTTTATTTGCATTACACTTATTAATTTGTACAGTTATTCGGTGTCTGGTAAGCTAATGTTCAAGAAAAAATATTACTTTTTATTAAAATGTTCTATTATTTGATGTTAACGATGACCTATTTATTTCAGCCCTTTGAATTCAGCATGTCTCTATGGAAATAAACCTACGACTCTATTAAAATTAAAGCTTTTGTTCTTTTGCGGCCCACATTAACTTAAACCTTGATTATTTGGCCTGTATTATCCTTTGAATTTAACGTGCTGCTCTAATGCTTTTAATTCATATACTCCTCATAACAACAGTGCTATTATTATTATTATTATTATT
>JAAGEH010000109.1:4788440-4919530 GCA_011751065.1 Lasiurus cinereus
CCTCTGGGAGTCAGAGCCCTTATACAATCAAAAGCCAGAGAGAGGCCGGGCTGTGGGCATGCACTGCAGGAGGGGCCCTGGGCTGTAGGGGCCTTGCTCTGGCCTTTCTCTGACCATGCCCTCCCATGGGGGGAAGGGGAGTCTATATGCCAGCAGGATATACTCCTCCCTTAGCCTGTATTTTTAATTCCTCCCCAAAGGCAGATTATAGGACTGGCTACCATCTCTCGTGAGGTTGTACTGGGCTTAGCGGTAGCCAAGGAGCGGTTGTTTTGGATGGCAGTAAATGGAACATGGATGTGCAGGCTGGGATGGGCACCACCAGTGTGGGAGAGGCCTGTACATGTTGAGTGGAGCTGGAGGTGGAGGAAGGGGGAGGGGAGGGAGGCTGGGTTGTGTGCTGGGTGTCAGAGTCAAGGGCCTGAGACTGGCGCCTTATGCTGCCACTTTTGGGTATGGAAATTAGAGGAGGTTGAGATTTCCAAATTCAAACCGTCAGGATAGAAGGATAGAGCATCATCTTAATGTTTGGTTTTTAGCTGTTAAATACTTAGATTTATGGGATGTGGGCCTCCATTTGTATTCTCGCCCGGGGATTATAAACGTTAGGAGTGAGCCCGGAGGGAGAGATGCTTGCGGGCCCCTGGGAACTTGGGCTGAGTTGAGCAGGGAGTTCTGAGGGAAGTTTTCAGGGTCCCATCCTGAAGGGCTGGGCTCCCCGAGGCCTGTGTGGCTCAGAGTGCCATCTCCGGAGCCTCTGGGAGAGCTGCACAATGACCGGCTTCCTCCCCCACGTGGAGACAGGGTCTTCCCTCCTAGCGAACCCGCCTCTGGAGCTGTGCTGCAGCCCTGGCCTGTGTCCGGACCTGGCCATGACCGCTGGGACTTGCCCCTGTCCCCCTCGCTGTGCATTGCTGTGGCTCTTTCGAAGGTGACTTGGATCACCTTCAGCCACTTCCAATGAAAATATGAAAATATCTAGGTCACTGAATCGCAGCTTCTGTAATGAATGAGACCTCCATGCTTTTAAAAAAAAAATCTATGATGAGAGATGTCGGTAGGACAAAATGAAGCTTTTTTTTTTTCTTTCTCTTTTCAGAGCATTGTATCATAATGTTTTCATTTTAAACAGGCTTTGGTCAGCTTTTCTTTTTCCTATTGTCATGGGCTGGTTGTGAGTTTACACCTCCTCTCTGAGTCAAGGATAATAAATTCAGTAAGGGTGGTGATGGGCAGGTGGGCAAAGAAGGTGTTAGGAGGAGGAGGAGAAATATTTTCCAATTTCCCAACGGACAAGTACTTTTCTGTTTGCTTTTTAAATCTTGATTTGATTGTTGAATACCTTTCTTCCTCCCATCTTAAGTGGTATGACAGTTTTTTGAAGTTAAAATGAACTAAATTAAATGTGTTGAATGCTTTGGGGAGGCATGGACAGCTGTCCTTCAAATAGGGCTGGACATGGGGGGGTGGATAGCTGTTTGGCTACCTTGAATGGGGCCTTTCTTCACTGTCAAGGGTCAAATTCTCCTGTTAGCATCCTATAATGTCCTGAATTTTTGTGTTCCCCCCAAAATACATATGTTGGAGCCCTAACTCTCAACGTGATATACTTAGTGGTGAGGTCAGGAGGGTGGGACTTCGATGATGGGATGGGTGTTCTTATAAGAAGAGAGGAAGACCAGAACCCTCCTCTCTCTCTGAGAGAAGGTACCATCGGCAAGCCAGGAAGACAGTTCTCACCAGAAGCCTATCTTTTGGCATCTTGGTGTTAGACTTCCCAGCCTCCAGAACTGTAGAAATAAACGTCTGGTGTGTAAGCCGTGCAGTTGGTGGTATTTTGTTATAGCAGCCTGAGCCAAATAGGACACATCCCATCTTGCCTTTCCCCTCTCTTCAAGCCAGCAGAGTCCCAGGGCCCCTTCCAAAACCCTCCCCATTCGTCTTGGAGGGAACTGTGTTTTGTGTCCCTCTGAGTATTGTGCCCACTCCAGACTGCGCACACTCCTGGGGGAAAATTGAAACCCTGGACCGTCACTGGTTTATTTTAGGCAGAAAACTCAAGGACATCATGCTCCAATCTTCTGAGCAACTGTTAAGCAGCCACGGGAAGGACCTCATTCAGCGTTGCTGGATTCAGAGGAAGAGTGGATTGAGATTCCTTGTGTGGAGCTTTCACCAGTGAGCGCTGTCCAGCATGGACTGGGGTGAGCCCCCCTCCCCCACCCCCACCTCCCTCATGGAGGAGTGCAAGTATGGGCAAGGAATATTTATGAAAGGACTCGTAACCCGACACTCCCCTGGGGACACCACTGCCTGGCTTCTAAGCCTCCCATCCCTCATCTCTGAGAATCTCTGACTTTGCAGTTGTTTGAAATGGGATGCTAGGCGTTGAGAGAGCAATGAAAGAAATCCACTGGAGTGAGGACCAAGCTATAAAAAAAATCTTTATTTCATGTACCAGGATTTTTTTTCTTTTTTGAGTTTTCTGCTTTTTAAAATTTTTTTTTTCTGTTAACAGTCTGAAAAAAAAAAAAAAAAGGACCCACCAAGAAAATAAAATGGAGGTTGGTTTCTTGAACTGGTTTGAGCTGGACATGAGCAATCATCCACCCTGGCAAGCAAGTGTGCCCTTGTCATCCCAGGCCTGGCTTCTTCCCCTCCCCCCGCTTTGTCAGCCAAGCTGGGTTCCCCCCACACTGATGGCCTTCTTCAAGAGGACCCAGGACCCCGGCCTCCCGGCCCGGCCCGCAGAGAGCACGGATTTCCATCCCGGACACTCTGCCCGCACACACTGGGGCCGGCTGTCCTCTTCAGACAGCGCCTGCTCCTTTGTGGGCCTCCTCCTTCTGTCTAGTCCTCGAGCCTTTCTGGTGTGGAATCTGGTGGCGCGGAGGGCCAGGTCGGGGTGGGGAGGGAGAGGTCACGATTTCTGCCCAGACTGGGAACACGGGGTGGCCGCCACACCTGGGACTGGCCCCCACCGCTCTGTCCTGGGGTCCTAGGACCTCCCGGGAAGTGCTGGGCTGGGCCGGCAGTCGGCCTTTCGGTTCAGGCTGAGTTTAGGGTTCTCCATGCTGCTGACCTCAGAACAGGGCTGTCCTTTCCCAGACAAAAGAGGGAAGGGGAGCTGCGAGTGCGGAAAACCCCAGACGCGTTGCTCGCCGCTCCCCTCAACTCCCAGAGCTCAAAGGAAGAAGAAACTTCAGGCCAGGGCAGTGTCAAGAAGGATGCAAACCGAGACATGCAGGTGGGGCAGCGGGGGGGCCCCCTGCCTCCAGCAGGCTGAGCTGAAAGTCAAGCTTTGCAAAGCTGTTGGGTTTCTCTCAGTCTGAACTGGCTGACCCCCTGTCCCTCTGGGAAGAAAGGGGAGCAGCACGGGGCGCTGCAGACTTGAGTCTGTGGTGGAAGTTTAACTTGTGAGGTTGGTCCTCACCCTGGGACCAAGCTCTAGAAAGTTCTCTGCGTCTCCTGGCCTGCGCCACTCCCAGCCAGCCTCGGAGGGTCCTCTTTTTCTCTGAGCCCTAAAGAGAGTGGCGGATGCCTTCTCACAAGGAAGCCCCCTCCCCTTCCTGTGACTGGGCTATGGCATTAAAGGGGACACAGAATGAAGAGTGGCTTTGGGGACCCCTGGTGCCGTTTCCCTCTCTGTATGAATGGCAGGATATGTTTGCTCACGTGTGTGTAGTTTTTGCTTTGACGTCGGATATGGGGACAGGGGGTTGGGAGCACAGTGAGGAGGCATATGGTGTGTGTGTGTGTGTGTGTGTGTGTGTGTGAACAGCCGACCAATACTTCGGAAACGTTCTCAATGTTTTGGGGCCGGATGGCAGCTATTTTGGTTGTCTCTTCCTCTGGGCAGGTGGCATATCTTTTTAAAAAGTCATCAGCGCCAAGAATAAGAATAAGCCTTTGGGGCTCTTCTGGGTCAATCCACATGCTTGTTACACAGGGGAAACTGAGGCCCAGAGAGGCCACACAGCAAAGGATTTCAGAATTCAAAGCTGGATTCGAGACTGGTGCCCTGTCCAGGCATGCAAGTGATGTGCATGTGTGCGGTGGGAGGGCACTGTGAAGATACATGCCAGTGGAGAGCTGCTGACCATGGCTTTGGAGGGCACGAGTCATCTTCTCCGGAGCCTTCCTCTGCCTGCGTGTGGGGATGGAAGGGTTCGGATGGCACGTGTATCCCCGTGAGTGATCCTAGCACTGGGCTTCCAGGACGGTGTGCGTGTGTGCATGTGTGTGTGTGTGTGTGTGTGTGTGTGTGTGTGTTGTGCGATCTCCTTCGTGAAGAGAGGACTCTCCATCGTGGTTCTCTCCCTCTCTCTCTCTCTCTCTCTCTCTCTCTCTCTCTTTCCTCCGCATTAGCAGCGCCTTCCCGGTAGAAGGAAGAGATCTTTTGTGATAGGAACTCCCTGCAGCTCCCGACGGCCTTCTGTCTCTCCCTCCTGCGTTAAGCCCAGCTCTCATCCCTCACAATAGTATTTTTAAAAAATGGATTTGTATATTGGTTTTGTTTTCTCTTTACAAGTTCCCTGCTAAATTTTAAGTCCCCCACCCACCCCCATTTTTTTTGTTTGTTTTCACAGTTTAAAGCTGGAAAAGAATTAAAAGAAAAATACTATCTGATTTTCTTTCGAGTAAATCCACGTATTATATATTTACATTTATTTATAGTCTGTGGTTTTTTTTATTAAAAAAAAAATCACCACTTGTTTTTCCTTTTTCTTTTGTAAAAAGAAACCTTTTTGCAATTTCATTGTTGGACCCACTGAACCCCAAGGGGGCTTTCAGTGAGTCTAAGGACCCCCAAAGGGTCAGTGAGCCCCCTTCCCAGGGGACTGCGGGCCTAGGATCTGGGGGTCCATTGTCGCCCCAGGGTCATTGGATGGCCCTGAGGTGAGGGGTGAGGAGGGAGAGCTGCTTTATATCCCCGGGGGTGGGGGTGGGATTTCCTGCCCCCAAGGACAGGATCTTGGGGTTTGGACCCCCAAGAGGCTCACCCTGAGGATTCCGGGGTGTCTGGGCATCTCAGCACGCCACCAGCAGCCATCCCTCTCCTTCCTTTCCCTCAAGGCCTAGGAAATCATCACAGTGGGTTAAGGACCATTAAGGACTGGGAACCTGGGGGCTGGGCAAGCCCCCAAGTGCACCCCCCTCCAGGTACCTTTCGGACAGGAGGGACCAAGGACCCATGGGTCACCTGGAGGCCTATCGCTGCCCCATTGATGCTGGGTGGAGCGGACTCGCAAGCCAGGAGCTTGCCCAGCATTCCTGGGGCACCCCTCCAGAGGCTCCAGGGACCTGGCAGTGACCAAGAGGCTCACCGGGCCCCGGGGCCTCTGAGCCTCCACCCCCGCTCACCCAGGGAGGCAGAGCCCTCTTGGGGTTAAAGGGAACAGAAAAGTAACTCTCCCCGAGCTTAAAAAAACAACAAACAAGCAACATAAAGCCCTGGTTAAATGCAAAGAACATCTCCTTTCCTTTCTGTTCCTTCTCCATTTTTTTGCTTTAATGGTATCTTCGTTCCCTTTTATTTTTTCATTTAAATTGGTTTTTATTAAATGTTAAAATAATGGTACATGGGAAATCATGCATTTTCTTTTAGATTTATTTTCTAGTTTTAAATTTTATCCTCTCGCTGTTTTTAAAGTTTGTTTTGTTTTCTTCCCTCGCTTATGTGTTTTTCACATTTTCTGTTGTTTGGCTTCTTTGTTCCTCTTATATTTTGTTCTTTTTTTTTTTTAATTTACTTAGGTTTTTCTCTTTTTTTTTTTCTTTTTTGTTCTTTTTGAAGGTTCCCCTCCCCCCTCATCCCCCCAGTGGATGGTTGGGTTTCCCCCACCCTACCCCGACCCCAGGTCCACCCCACAGGCCCGGGCCGTGCTCCCACTCTCAGGCTCTGCCTGGGACCCCGCAGGGCAGGTGCTAGCGAGGGCCCCGTGGCTTCATACGGGGGTGGTCCGGCGGTTGGCTGTGTTGGAGTGGAGAGAGTCTTTGTTTTCCTTCTGGATACAGTTGTGAACTTGGAGGAAGCTGTTATCCCTGTCGGAGTTGTAGGTGGCGGTGGGCGTGGTGGTGGCCTTCAGGGGGTCCCTGCTGAGGGTGTACATAGAGATCTCCGTGGACGGCAAGGTGTTGAAGCCCTTGAGGCCCACGGGGGAGGCGTCCCTGGAGTGTGAGGGCTCGGTGGAGCGGGAGCTGGAGCGGCTGCGGCGCTGATAGCGGTAGCGGTAGCTGGGGATGCGGGTGATGGCGGAGGCCTGGAGGTAGTCCGTGGCGCGGGCCGTGGCCCGCAGCTGTTTGTGCCGGTCGATGAACATGTGCACGGCCAGCACACCGACCATCTCGGCAATGATGAAGGACAGGGCCCCGAAGTAGAAGGACCAGCCATACGAGTAACTATTCTTTTTGGAGTCGCTCTTGGAGGGGTCTCCGGCATTGGCAGATATGTACACTATGATGCCAATGATGTTACTCAGACCTGTGGGGCACAGGGGGGACACGGAGGGGGCGGGGCAGAATCAGAGAGAAGGATATTAATTTCCAGGCAGAAGGCCAGGCACGTGGGCTGGATTAAAGGACACGGACCGTTTCCCTAGCGGGTGTGGCCCAGTTGGTTGAGCATCTTCCCGTGCACCAAGGTCGCTGGTTGGATTCCCTGTCAGGGCACATGTTAAGGGTTAAGGGCTGGGTCCCCGCTAGGGGGTGTGCAGGAGGCAGGCCAGGAATGTTTCTCTCTCTTTCTCCCTCTCCATTCTTCTCTCTCTAAAATAAATACAAACATTAAAAAAGGGGGGGGCAGGGACAGTCGGATGGGCCTTCATTTTCACAGTGACTGGGTGGGTGAGCATTTGGGATGTTGGAAAGCATCACTTTTGTCATTTCCTTTGGAGGGAGTCACAAAGGGAAGAACGAATGGAAGCAGATATGGAGGAGGGAGAGGAGAGGCATTCGACAACTATTAACAACAACAATAATAATAATAATAATAATAATAGACATTGTTTATGGAGCATTTACCACCTGCCTTCACTGCTAAGTGCTTTTCCAGGGGTTTGCCAATGAGGAACTGGATCCCAGAGAAGTTAGGGAACTGGCTCCAGGCTGCCCTGGGATTTGAAGCTGGTGTGGCAGGGGATTAGGACTGGTGCCCAGAGCCAGGCAGCCTGGATTCAAAGCCTTTGGCCAGGTACCCGTGGTCTGAGTTTCCAGGCCTGTGGGATGGGGATAGTGACAGACATGCCTCGTAGGGCCAGGGAGAGGATTAAGTGAATTGATACAGATGAAAGCTGTTAGAGTCTGGGACTTGGGAAGTGCTACTGAAATGCTAGTCATTCTTATTAAAGGGCTCATGCTACCGCCCATGTCCTTTTTCTGGAATTGGAAGCAAATGTGACTCGTCATGTAACTGGGCTGAGAAGTGTGGTTTCAGTTGTCCGCCTGCTTCCCCTGAGGTAGGGAAAGGAGGGGAGAGGGTAGGCCCATACCCGGGGAGGGCCTAACTTCAAGTTCCCTTGTCTGTGAAAGCTTCACTGACATCCTTACGCAAAGTTTTTAGGTCCTTCCTCTGCAGTTTGGGATTTGGGACCTTTTCTAAGAGGTGGGAGGAAGATGTATCATTGGGCTAAGGGAGTGGTCGGCAAACTCATCAGTCCACAGAGCCAAATATCAACAGCACAACAATTGGAATTTCTTTTGAGAGCCAAATTTTTTCAACTGAAACTTCTTCTAGCGCCACTTCTTCAAAATAGACTCGCCCAGGCCGTGGTATTTTGTGGAAGAGCCACACTCAACGGGCCAAAGAACCACATGTGGCTGGCGAGCCGTAGTTTGCCGACCACGGGGCTAAGAGACAGGGTCTAGGATATTCCCGGAATCAGTGGGTGAGGGGGGTCAGGCAGGAGCCCTAGCACAACCTGTCTTCCCTCAATAAGACCTGTTGCAAAGCCCAGAGATTCCTCGCCTCCTCCTTCTCCTCTCTGGTTCAGGTGCTCCCGGCCAATGAGCACCCACACCTCAGCCTTCTCCCCACTGGCGGGCCTGGGCTCTGCCTGCCTAGCTCAGTGGCCATTACCTGCAGACACGAAGAAGATGCCAGCACTCAGGATGATGTTGTGTCGAGTCTTGTAGAACTCGCTGGCTGCGATGCAGAGTCCACCCATGAAAAGTAGAATCACACTCAGGATTGGGAAGATGCTTGAGGCCCTCACGGCCCCTGCAGCACATGGAGGGTCAGGGAGAGAGAGGACATGGCTGTGAGGCTGAGGCAGGGTGGAGGGAAGGAGACGGCGGTGCACAGGAACGGGTTTTATGGACACAGGACCCATATCGAGGTTGCTTAGCAATACCAGGGAGGAGGGAGAGGGAGTGCTCGAGCCACTGCCCAGCGCACAGCCCTGCAGGGGCTCATCTCTGCCTACAGCCCCCAACTCCAGTGCCCCTTGAGGCCCATAGGGCCTTGTGTGACCTGGCCTCTGCCTCTGTTCCCTCTTGTTCAGCCACAGCAAACTTCCCATATCATGTCATTGCATGTCTCCGACTTTGACATACTAAGCTTTTTTATTAGAATATTTTTTCCTGCTCTTTTTAACTCAGTAAACTTCTATTCATCCATCAAAACCTAACTTAAAATTTGCTTGTCTGTGAAACCTTCACTGACCACCTTAGGCAAAGTTTTTAGGTCTTTCCTCTATTCTTAGGGGGTATTTCGGGCACATTGGGAGGCAATACATTATAGTGCCCCGGGAATCACATGACCTGGATTTGAATCTGGCTTTAGCACTTATCAGCTGTGTAAGTTTGGAAAAATTATCTCACCTCTCTGTGCCTCAGTTTCCTCATTTGTAAAATGGGGATGGTAATAGTGCCTGCCTCCTAAGGTTGTTGTGAGGATTAAATGAGTTGATTCTGACAATGCACCTAGGTAAGTCTTTGAAGGCAATACAGTAAACATTTGATGAATGGGAGTATCGAGGTGGGCATGCGTGCGGGGAACCCCAGCTGGGTGAGAGTAAGAAGGCAAGGGGTGGGGGGCAGCTGGGTTACCCTGCATTCTCAGCACTCTTTTCCTCTGTCCCTAGGCAGGGACGGAAGTACCTCTTCACCAGACCTGGATGGGCTCTCCCTGCAAGTTGTTTCTAAGATAAGGTGCCGTATCCCCATCCTGAGCCTCAGCCACACATCTGCACACGCACACACGTATGCTCAGATGGGCACAGTCAAAGCTACCTGCTTTCTCATGTTCATAAGCACACAGGGTTGGTGGGAGCTTCTTGAAGACCCAGGAGAGAGAGAATGTTTTTGGGTCTTGAGTACCTAACATACATTATATAATCCTCATAGTAGCAGTTCAGATGCGTTTTTTAGCTTCAGTTGATAGATGAGAAAACCGAGGTTCTGAGAGGTAGAGTAAGTTGCCCAAGCCCATCTAGCTAGTGAGACAGAATGGCGATTATGCCATTAGTCTTACCTAAGTTCAAATGTCTGTGTGACCTTGGACAAGAGTCTTTACCTCCCTGAGTCTCAGTTTCCCCCTCCTGTAAATGGGAAGAACAATGATAATATCCAGCTCACGGGAATGTTGGAAGGCCCTGTGCTCAAAGGGTAGTCTGAGCAGCAGCACAGACCTCATGGGGAACTTGCTAGAAATGCATGTTCCCAGGTCCCGCTTGACCGACCTACTGAACCAGATGTACATGTTAACAAGGCCCTCATAATAAGATTTGGATGTGCACAACAGTTCATAAGGGTTGAATTGAATAATGTCTGCATTGTTTCTGACACTTCAAGGAAAAACAGTAAAAGATAGAATTATTCTGATTTCTGATGCTCCTTCCCCTTTAGTCCAGACACAACTTGGCCATGAATTGTCTTGACTTTCCACTGAAGCTGGTGTGGTCTTAGTGCTACAATCTATCACAAGAAGTATAAAATATCTGATTTGCTCCATGAACAAGTATTTATTGACCTGTGAGCCTATGGAACTACACAATAGCTGCTAATATTTAGGGAGCTCTTCCTATGTGCTGGGCCCTCTAATAAGTGCCTTCCATGAGTTGACCCATCTAAACCTCATACCAGCCCCCCAAAACCATGGGCCTCAGCTTGGAGGAAATTCCACATTCTGAAAACAGGCGGTCGCAAACTTTGTCTATAAAGGAACAGATAATAAGTATTTCTGTTGCAACTACTCAGCTTTGATACGGTAGCATGAAAATAGCCATAGGCAATATGTAAACAAAAGGGTGTGGTTATGTTCTAATAAAACTTTATTTATAAAAACACTTGGTGAGCCAGATTTGGTCTGCTAATTGCAGTTCAGCCACCCCTGGCTGAGACCCTAATAAAGGCTGCAAGGTCTCGAGCAGGGAGACATGTTGCTCTTGACACCTGGAAGTCCAGTGACTAATACAGGCTGAGTGCTGGCCACTGTGCCAGGTTCCCAGCTAGGCATGAAGACAGAGGAATGCAAAATAGGCCTGGCCCATGTCTTAATAAGGCCTACAATCTCCGGGAGAAGATATATGTCCGATAAGAACAGATAAATAGTTATCAACTAGGAGAGCATTATGAAATAAAGATGCCGTGTGGCACCATGAAGGCATGGGACAAGCTGATGTTCACTGAGTGTAGCCATTTGTCCAAGGCCACCCAGCAGAGACATGGGGCCCTGGGCTTGTGAACCAGGCAGTCTGCCTCTAGGCTCTGCGTGCCTGCCACGGCACTTGCCTGCTTTCCTGCCTCTCAGAGCCTCTTCTGAGTCATGTGGGAATCAGGGAGGACTTCCCGGAGGCAGTGATGCTGGAGCTGACCTCTGATGGATAGGGGGAAGCTCATTGGGCAGACTAGAGGCGGAATGTGGAGAGTGTCCCGGGGAGAGGAAGCAGCATGAGTGAGGGCTTGTCCAGGGAACTGAAAGGAGCTGGATCACTAGGAGCTGGTGGAGGGGCCGGGGGAAGAACTGGGGGAGACGGAGCCACTGGGGCCAGGCCACATGGGTTCGTGAGTCACTGGGGACCTGTGGGTCATGCTCCAGAGCTCACCTTAAAGTGGGCAGGACCGTCACAATCTGATTAGCATCTTAAACACATGGATTCTCAACAACAAAGATATAAAAAAAGACACATCCTAACGTGAGGATTAAAAAAACTCCTGGATTAAGAAGAGGCCAAGGGTGAGAACAGGGAACCAGTGAGAGGGCTCTTGCAGTGGGAGGGCTATGGGGGCTGCCAGACAGGTGATGGTGCGTGGACCAGGGTGGGCACAGAGGTCTGGGCAGAGCTGGGTTTGAGGGGGGTTGAAGAGGTGAATTAAGACTCGGAGGTGGGTGGACAGGGACACACTGGCTTGGGAGGAGCTTCTAGGCTCTTGGTCATCTGTCCCTCCCTCCTCCTTCCACACTGTGCTGGGTGGGGTCACTAGGGACTGTGAAAGGGGAGGGGCTGCAGCACATGCATGTAGGAGGGCGTGTGTGTGAGTGTGTGAATGTGTGAGAGTGTGTATATGAGAGAGTGTGTTAGTGTGAGAGAGTATGAGTGTGTCTATGTGAGTGAGAGTATGAGTATGCGAGTATGAGTGTGATTGTGAGTGTGAGAGTGTGTGTGTATGTGCGTGAGTATGTGAGTGTGTGAGATAGCATGTGAATGTGTGTGAGAATGTATGTGAGTGTGAGTGCATGTGAGTGAGAGAGTATGTGAGAGTGTGTGTATGTGAGAGTGTGTGTGAGGGAGATGAGAGGAGAGAGAAAAGGGAGAAGGAGAGGAGGTGGGAGAGAGAGAGAGAGGGTGTTATTGGAGAGGAGAGAGAGAGAAATAGGAAGAGGAGGAAGAAGATGGTGGATGAGGAGAAGCAGGAGAAGTCGAGAGTCTTGGTTGGGAGCCTGGGCTCCAGGCGTGGGCTGCTTGGGTCCCGTCCCGGCCCTCCCCGCCTTTGTGGCCTGTGCGCCTCCCTTTCTCATCTGTACGATGGGGCACCAGCAGTACCTTCCTGTTGGGTGGCTGTGCAGATGGATGAAGAGAACGCATAAAGTGCTCGGCCTGGCCCCAGCACCCGGTGTCCAATGAACGTGCGCTGCGTGTAGTGACACACGGGCGAAACTTGGAAGCTCACCGAGCGTCCTTCGGGAGCGCCATCTGTGCAGCTCCTGGGAGCCTTCCCAGTTCCGTGGTCCGGGCTCGGCGGAGAGCGGCCTGTCCTGTCTCCCTCGCTGAGCGCCTGCCCGTCCTGAGCCTCGGTTGCCCCTGGGGCCGCGGGGAGCGGCCGGACACCGGCTCAGAGGGGTGTCCTGAGTAAGGACACTTTAAGCCATTAGATCAGTGCCTGGGACTCAGAGCACCGGGAAATGCCCGTTCTCCCTGAAGGAGAGCTTACTATTGCGGTTCCCCCTTGGGCCTGCGGTTACCGGGGTTGGTGTCGGTTCAAGTGCAGGTTGTGACTGACTAGCGCGTGTGGTCAGCATGGGGGCTGCAGCCAGCACCTGAATGAGGGGCCCAGACCGAATAGAAATGGCCACCTGTGCACAGCAGGCAGCGGGCAGGCCCTGTGCTGTGAAATGTAGGCTCTAGTTGCATGGCTTGAGCGCCAGCTGCAGCTGAGTAGGTTCCCTAACTGCAGGGACCCGTCACCACGGTTCTAGCCATGCTGACCGTGGTGACCTCTGGTGGGAACAGTTTGGCTAGAAGGGGCTGTCTCACTCATTCCTCTCGGACAGTGGACAGAGCACGCAGCCCTGCCTAACGTTCCGGGGGGCAGGTGGCAGCCCAGCTAGTGTGCTGGGCTGGGGTAGGCCATTTTACCCCTCGGGGCCTTGGTATTTGCTCATCTGTAAAATGGGAGGACGGGGTTGTGTGTGCAGCTCCAGCGTTTCAGGAGCTTGGAGAGGGTGTCACTGTGCTTCTATCCTCCAGCCTGAATTGGGTGAGGGACTTCTCTCATGTGACACGTGGGCAGCGGGGAAGCTCTAACAAAGCACCACCTGGCCTCTGTCTCAATCGCCCCTCAGAGTCCCTTCCAGGGACTGATACTCATCCAGCTCAGAGAGGTTGTGTAATGTGCCCAAAGCCAAGAGCAGACCTCACCTTGAATTCAGGTCCTTTCCCTCATACCTTGACACCTGGTATTCCCCCACTTCCCATGCTTAGGGACCTAGGAACCCTCGGTGCTGGTGGGTCCAGCATAGGGGGGCAGAGGAGGGACAACAGGGAGGAAGGGGTGCTCTGAGGCTGGAAGGCTTTGACTCAGCTTGAGACCTTGCATCCACCTCTGTCCTCATTCTGGGAAGAGCGTGAATGTGCCAGGGGGTCCTGGGAAGGGTGGGTTCTCATTTAGTCATTCAGCAAACATCTCCCGCTGGCGGAGGGGTGGAGAGAACTGTCTATTTGCAGCTACTCAGAGGAGTAGCTGTTCACGGTCCCAGGGGCAGGGAGAAGAATCCGTAACAAATCATGACATGCAGGTTGGGGCAGAGGGTCCTTTAAGAATGATGCCTGTGTTTTAGATGCTCTGACCAACCAGGATAGAGCTTCATAGAGAATGATAGGAACTCACATCTTCCAGTTAAAAATTACTTTTCTTGTCTAGCTCAAGATTATAGATCAGGGGTCAGCAAACTACGCCGTATGTCGCCTCTGCCTGTTTCTGCAAATACAGTTGTTTCATCGCCTTCTGTTTGTCTATGCCTCTTTTATGCTCCAAGGTTAGTTGAGTAGTTGGGACAGATTGTACAGTCTGCAAAGCCGAAAATATTTATTACCTGTCCTTTCACAGGAAAAGTTTGCCCACCTCCTACTATAAATGCTCAAAAATACTGTTGGATTTAGTCAACTCTGACCTCGGACCCTGCATTGCTAATACATGTTCGAGTCTTTTGTCCAGGGACACCAGGATGAGCCCAAGATTGGAAGTTCTTCTCTCTCTAAGAATTAGGAAATGAAGGTATAGAGTAGGTTAAGGGAGAGTCACTGAAGAATCCTATTAGTTTTCCTTTGTTTAACAAGCAGCATTGATTGAGCATCTACTATATTCCAGAAGCCGTTAAAGGCACAACAAAGAATGAGACAGGGTTCCTGCTACAAGCACGTGGCATTTAGCCGTGCTCGGCCATGGGGGCGGTGCTGTGAGGCTCAGCTTTGCCCCCTTCCACATCTGTATGCCCACCTCCCCATGTGGGTTTCCCAGTCCAGCTATTTCCCTGGGGTCCTTCCCCCCCTGGTCTTCCCAGGGCCACAGACTGTCTCGTTCATTCCTCTCGATCTCCGCAGCCCTGAGCACAGAGTTAGCACATGGGCGGTGTGCAGTTGGCCTCCCCACTATTGCCATACTCCTCCGGGGGCCCCAGACGTGGTAACAGGGAACACAACCAAATGGCCCTTTAGGAATTCCATTTATGAGCAGCGTCTTGCAGGACTTCGTAAAAATAAATGAGGAGCATCGTCAGATCTTCTCCTTCATTGAAAAGGAAATCTATAAATTGCATCACGCTCCCTGCCTTCCTCCTCCCAGCTGCCTGGCTGACATTATGTTCTGTGGCTTCTCAGCGAAACCCGATTCCAGGCTGCCCTGAGATTGGCTTTGACGTGAGGAGTGTTTATTGAAAGAGATGGGGGATCCATAAAATAAAATGCCTCCTGCATTTTTCATAAAAGTGATCTGAGGGTAATGCTAACTCCTCTGCCTGGGGAGCGGGGTGGGGCGGGCGGAGGGGGCGTTCCTGGGAGGAGGAGGATGGTGGGAAGGCAGGCCTATGAGCCCCCGCAGAGCCTTCAGCCACTTCTGCTCAGCGGCTTTGCTATCCCAGGTGTCAAGGACCCTCAGCTCCTCTCGTGGAAATCCATCTTTCAGGGAACCTTTCATCTTGTTAGTTTTTGCCTATTCTTGAGAACTTTTTGGGGGGACTCAAAGGCTTTCTCTTGCTAACATGTATCAGGTGGATTTAAAATCGCAGCTACTATTACATCAGGATTTAACTTGGACTTGACGTGTGGGAGAAGAAAAAGATCTCACATTGTTTCAGTACAAGTTCTAACCTGGCACCGCCTGATGCGTGTCTTCATTCAGTTATTTAAGAAATATTTACTGAGGGCACTGGGCTGAACACATAAGGCAAACAAGATGGCAAGAGCCCTGGCTAGCAGCGCTGGTAGGATGGTGAGGGAGATGGTTGCTCACATAGACAAGGACTCTATAGCCTGATGGAAGTGCTGTGCTCTCGGAATCTGTTCAGGGGCATGGAGGACTTCCTGGAAAAGGTGATGTTTCAGTGAGACCTGGTGGATCAGTAGGAGTTTGCCGGAAAAAGAAGGGAGGGAAAGGTGTTGCAGGCAGAGGGAACAGCATCCATGAAGGTTTGGTCTCCGGGCAGGAGGGAAGGAGGCAGGCCTTCTGCTGAAACAGGGGCCTCTAGATAGTCCTGGTGTTTGTGCTCTAAAGGTTGGGGGGCAGAACCCATCACCATGAAGGAGATAAAGTTGGCTTGTACTCACGGAGGAAATATTCTGCTGTGTCAGCTTCGTAATCTGTGTCCTCTGGGAAGTGATCAATTTGCTTGCAGAGACCTTTGAAGTTCCCTGGGAGACAAGAGGAGAAAGGACACGTGAGACATCAGAGTTTCTGGGGTTCAGACCACTGGCCTCTTCTGAAGCTGGCCCAGCTTCTCGCTCCCTCTTGAAGGGAGGTATGGCTTTGTCTGTGCGGACATCCTCCTGGTGAATCAAAACACGCAGAGCTGGAAAGAGGATCAGAGGCCTAGAACTTCAAAACCCCGCCATCCATGGACGCCTCTGAGGATTAGCTGCAGCCTGGCGGGTGGTGGAGGTTTGATTCGGGGCCGGGGACTGCCACAGAGGAAGCCCATGAATGATGAACCGGGTGTGGTCACCTCTGTGCCCTAGCTCCCCCACAGACACCCCACAATTTGCATGAGAGAAAGCGGATAGCTTTCCAAAGAAGGCAAACCCTAAATTGTTGCTGACAAACATTCCCACAGCACTTTGGATAAGCTTGCAAAGCGCCATCCCATCTGCAGGGCATGAAATTCACGACACCCAGCCACTGACAGCTCTGAAATCCAGGGGTGAGCCCCTCACTGGGCGCTGGGCCCTCTGCCAGGGCCTTGGACTAGACTCATTCTGGCTCTACCACAGGCCTCTGAGGGGGTATTTTCACCCCCATTTTATAGATGAAGAAACCGAGGCTCAGGAAGGCTAAATGAGCAAGTACTTGTGCCAGGAAATTGTGGAATCAGGGCTTTTGACTCTAAATATTTGCTCATGAGAAGGTGAGAACTGGCTCAGGTTAAAACCCATCCCAGTGCCACCGCAGGTGCCACCAACAGCCACTAAGTGAATGAGTGAACTGCAATGCAGTCTCCACCAAGACAGATCCGCAGAGCAGAAAATACAACCATGTCCACTTTATGACAGCAGGGACTTCTGTGTCCCCAGCACCAGCATAGGTACGACAAGTATTGGCTAACTTCTATCCTGGGAGATAAGGTGCAGGGTGAGAGGCTGGGTGATATGATGCAGGGGTGAGAGGCTGGGAGATAAGGTGCAGGGGTGAGAGTCGGGGAGATGAGGTGCAGGGGTGAGAGGTGGGGAGATAAGGTGCAGGGGTTAGAGGCTGGGAGATAAGGTGCAGGGGTGAGAGGCGGGGAGATATGGTGCAGGGGTGAGGCAGATTCAGCCTCACTGATATGCCTCAGTTTCCTCACCTGAAAGTGGAGACCTTCACAGCTAGTCTTGGGGATTAGATGAGTGACATATATAAAGCGCTCAGAACAGCGCCTGGCACATTAGTGAACGTGCTCGAGGGCATTGCTGTGAGAGAGAAATGGATTTGGACTATATTCAGCCACTGACATTGGGGATTTTTCTGTGACAGTAGATAATATAACCTAATTAATACAGTCCTCAGCACATGCTAGCAATTTATTTTCCTAGAGAACTCTGAGCCGCACATCCCATAAAGAAGGCTTTATTGTGTGCTGTGGAATTGATGAATTTTAAAGCATTGTAACACAGACCTGTCTATTACATACACCTGCATCGATAGGACATGGGTATACTTACATGAAATAAGTGTTTTATGTAATTCTAGCTATTGTTATATGCTACATATGACAGAGAAGATGGTTGATCCTCGGCACCTCCCATTCACTGTCTCTGTACCAAATTCACCTCCTTTCCCGACTTCTGCAAGAAAAATGATTCCCTAAAGCATTTCGAGATTTCTGGCAACTTTACAGAAGCTTTGTAAGGTCCCAAGAGCACAGAGTTTCACCCAAAATGCTCCCAAGGGCAGGTCTCTTCTCTGAGTACCTGGGCAGTCCCTCTTCTTGCTCCCTTCCCCCCCAGACCTGTTGTGTCCCCGCTTCTCTGTCCTCTGGAGCACACCTGCCCTGCCCTCGTGCATCTTGGTTCACTAACCAGTTAACGATATTTTGAATTTAATTAAAAACGATCCGCCGCTTGCATCTGTAGATGCTTCTGGCGTACAAATGGTTAACAGAAGGCCTCAACCCCCTACCCGTAGCAGCTTCCACTCCTTTCCAACCAGATCCCCCTCTCTCCTAAGAAATGTCTTTATACCAGCTGCTGAGAGGATATACTCTCCTCCTAGTGTTAAAATTACAAATCAGTCTGTTTGCAAAGCACTTTGCAAAGCACTTCCATTTTCTCTCAATTCAAGATGACAAATATTTCATCAGCACCAGCTCCACGCCAGGCATCTTTCTTTATAAAGAAGCCTGCAGGAGCTGAGGTGTGGAGAATGGTCCTGACATGCCCCAAGTCTCCTAACAGATGGGGGACAGTGCTCAACCCCTCGCAGGTGGAGCCTCCACACCCCTCTCCTGAGAGTGTATGCCTGCACATGCTCTCCACCAGCCTGGCTGCCCTCTGCACGAGCCTGTGCCTCAGCCACCTTTGAACTGACGGTTGGCTCCTAGCACAGTGCTGAACAAAGAAGAAGGGCGAACAGATGCTTGTTGGGAGAAATAATCATCTGCATGGACCTCTCCTGTGAGGTCCAGACCTGGGTAGTCAACTGCCTATTTGATGTCTCCTGGTGGATGTCTTAAAGGCATTGTAGGCTCAGCAGGTCCAAACCCGAACTCTGACCTTTCCCTCAAGCCTGGTCTTCTGGAGGCACCAACTAGCTCAGCAAATACCTCTCCATTGCTTCCTGGTGCAAGGTTGAGCCCAGCCAATCATTGCTGACCTCTCCTCCTCCTCACTGCAGGTTCATGACATCCTGCCGTGTGAGCTTCTCAGCATCCCTCAAACTCACTGATTGCTCCCCATCGACAATATCATCCACTGCCAGGCCACCTTCCTTGCTTCCCTGGAGGACCGCAGTAAGGTCCCCACTGGCCATTTTGCACCCACTCTTATCCCTCTCTGCAGAGTTATCCAATTGGTCCTTGGAAAATGCCAATCTGATCAGGCCATCTCCAGCTTAAAATACTCAACAGCTTCTCTGTGCTCTCAGGAGAAAGCGTCCACAGCCTCTGACTGTCCTCACCTCTCTGTGCACATGCTATCTAGGCCTTCCTTCTGGCATGCTCCTTCCTACCACAGGATCCTTGCACATGCTGGTCTGGCTGCCTGAGCCTCCCCCACATCCTTTGTTGCCTCCTTCCCTCTACCTCCCAGTGAGATGTCTACCACCCTGCTGGCTATTGTGTGTTGGAGCAAATGTTAAGGCATGAGTAATGCTGGTGAGAATGTTCCAGTAGAGGAAAGAATTGGCCCAGAAAAAGGAGGGAGCAATGTACAAGCAACATGGGGGGAATTGAAGTCCAGGACACAAGTACAAGGGTGGCCTTTGATGGGGTGGGTGATGGCCTGTTCTGTGCACCAGGAGGGCAGGAGGCACATGTGGGTAGACATGGTGGGAGCTTGTGATACTTTTCTGGTTGCTTCTATTTTATTGATGGAAGGGGAAGCAGGATCATCAACTGAGAATTAGGAAGGGGAGGCAGAGTTGAAGATTCTAGGGCAGTGGTTCTCAACCTTCCTAATGCCACAACCCTTTAAGAAAGCTCCTCATGTGGTGGTGACCCCCAACCATAAAATTATTTCCGTTGCTACTTCATAACTGTAATTTTGCTACTGTTATGAACTGTAATGTAAATATCTGATATGCAGGATATATTTTCATTGTTACAAATTGAACATAATTAAAGCTTAGTGATTAATCACAAAAAACAATATGTAATTATATATTGTGAAATATTTATTTCTAATTACAAATAAATGAAATTTTGTCTTGAATCGTGGTATATAGCATGGGTAACAGTCTTCATATGACAACAGTAGACTACATTGCTACATTTTGCTACACCAAGGAGTGGTGTGTTGGTTCCTAAGACCATGGGAAATAGGTGTTTTCCAATAGTCTAAGGCGACCCCTGTGAAAGGGTCGTTTGACCCCCAAAGGGGTTGTGACCCACAGGTTGAGAACCACTGTTCTAAGGAGTCAAATTTTTCTCCACGAGAAAGGGGGAGAGAATGGACCAGGCTTGAGACATGAAGTATGTATGTCAGTGGCTTCAAGGTCCCTCTGGAAATCCTGTGGTTTTCTCAGGCCACATTTGAGCATGCCACTGCAATTTATCTAGCTGGAGGGCTGCCTCTAACCAGGATGGGGGTCTGCGAGGAGAGTGCAAGAAGGGGCGGGAGTGGTTATGAAAGCAGGCAGGCCCGAAGAGGCAGTGGAAAGATGGGTGTCAATGCATTGGCAGCTAGGGTGGGGCTCAGAGAGTTCTTAGAGTCAGGGGCTCGTGGGAGTGAGCTAAAAGGATGGGGCCTGGGAGTCCAAGAGCGGATGCAGAAGACTGAGGTTGTGGAGTGTGGTTACTGGTAATCTCAGGGCCAAGTGTAAACCCATGAACTGTGTGGCTCAGGTTGCAAGGCGGTAGGGGTGACATTCAAAGTATTTAGCAACTGGAAAGGGCATCCAAATGAACATCTAAGACAAAACTACAGGTCGTGCTCATTTTCTATGTATATGGAGTATATATATTACAAAACTGCTTACTCAGTTAGAAGCTGAAGTACAAATAATTCATCACATTATCCTAATGAGCCCCAAATTATCGGTTGGTTTTTAGGGATCATTGGTGTGATCTTTTGATGATGAGGCTCTCACAAGCTAAATGACGGCCCTGTCTGGACCACGATGTGACACACGGAACCACACCAGATGCTCCTGGCCCTTCTCTGCTGCAGCACGAGTTATTCCATCTCAGTGAGTACAGAATCTTAGTACAGTGGTACCTCAAGATAAGAGTTTAATTCGTTCCGTAACCTTGAAGCGTGGGAAACTATGAGACGCTCGAGTTGCGGTAAACTGGTGGGTCGTGTGCAGCCGGCCGATCCGCACGATTACTCCTATCTCAAATGTTGCTCGTATTTCAAAGCAAAAATCGCTCGCTCGACGGCTCGTATCTCAAAAATCTCATATGTTAGGGCACTCGTATCTCGAGGTACCACTGTACTGATTTTGCTCCCCTTCTGGTTGGAGGACTTCTCCATGAAAACGGCCCTCTATCCCCAGCAACGCAGCAGGCGGGATTGATGGTGGTGAGGGGGAGGGCGGGAACCTCAGAGATGATGCTCTCACAGCACTAGTGTGAGCACAGCTTGGCCTGTCACTCAGGGCTGCAGGAAGGATCTGCTCTGCTTGGGCCTTTGAGTTGTGTTTGGGCTGGGCCTTGGGGTTGGTAGAGCCGCAGGGCCTGAGATTCAGAGCTCACCCTTCTGCCCCTCCTTGGGGAGGAGGGAGAGTAGATGGGGCTTCTGTCCCAGCCCCTCTTTCTCCTGCCTGTCAAACCGAGAAGCCAGCCTCTTTCTTCCCTAGACTTTTTGGGGCTGATGGGTATGATAAGTAGGATTTCAGTATTTAAGGACCAGTGACCAGACCGGCAAGGCAGGACCAGTGAGTCAGGATTAGTATCTGCTGAGGCGGGGAGCGCAGCTGTGTGCTGGGGGACTGTCTGCCTGACTGTGAAATCTCTAAGAGGACTGCCTACAGGATGCCTTGGTGAATGAGCTGCAATCTGTAAGCTCCTTAAGGGCAGAACTTTGAGTTTCCTGAACATACCCATTCTAACCCCAATGCATTCCCAAAGCATGAGGTGTGCTGGGAGTGAATGGCGGCTTCGGAAGTCAGATGGAGAGGGCCAGGATAATGTTCAGAGAGGCAGGGAGTTTGGAAAGGAGGCTGAGGAATAGTCTGGAAACAGCAGTGAGGAGCAAGAGTGTGGGCCAGGAGACACCCCCACATGAGGGGTTGCAGGGGAGGGAGGCTTCCATCAGAGCAAGAAGAGAAGTTGAGAGTATGGGTAATTCTGCTGGCATTGGGACAGATTTCCAGAGAGTTCAGGGCAAGGACTTGGGAGGCTGGGGAGGCCAAAGATGGGTCAGATTAGAGGATGAACAGAGTGCTGAGGGACAGATGATTAGTAGTGAGAATGACCGAGGTAACCTGGGTCCCCGGCCGTAACGGGATTGGTCTCAGTGGTCTCTGAGGCTGACGGTGGCGATGAGGCTGTGAGGGTCGGCCGGATGTAGCAGCATCTCCAGCAGCACTTGGAGCTCGGTGGCCCTGGACTCAGTCTGACTAATGTGATGAGGAGGCTCGTGAGGGGAGGGGGTAGCGATGTCACTCACTCAATCACCTTTGGTGGAATTTGAATTTGGTAAAACCTCCATGTGAGCAGACATCACTACAGTCAATGGAGAGTGGTGTGCTCTTGTTTCTGCTGAACTTCCCTTAGACTGGTGGTCATCAAGCCCAGTGTTTGTATGGCTTCAGGCACAGAGGGATCCAGGTGCTCAAAAACTCTGGTATTGGCTTTCCTGCCAGTTGGCTTCATTCTCAAGCCCCAGGCTCTCCCCAAAGAGGAGACCAAGGGCTAAGTGCCTGGCCCGGGGGTGGTGGAGGGAAATCTACCTGACCCCTTCCCTTCAGGGACACACAGTCTGGAGGGAAAGACAGAAAGTGCAGGATGTAATAGAATTTACTAGAATATAATGTCTCACATGCTATATTAGAGGGAGGAGTAGAGTTGTTCAGCTAACATTTATGGAGTGCTGACTGTGTGCTATGCTCTCTGCAACCCGCTGAAAACAGGGAAAAATATACTTTCTGTGCAACAGAGCTTGCAGTCTGTGGTGGGGGACAGAAGGCAGATGCTGTGGTGTAGCAGGATATGTGTTGTGACAGAGCAGGGCCTGTCTGGGTGCACACAGTAGGTGCATATGTCAGTGTGTGAGTGTGTGGGTGTTGACACAGGCCTTCTGAGTCGGGGGGAGGGGGTAGTGAGGAGGAGGGGTGGATGAGCTGCTAGAGAAGGTGCCGAAGATGGAGAAGGAGTTAACCAGGAAAAACAGGTCGAGGTGTGTGTGTGTGTGTGTGTGTGTGTGTGTGTGTGTGTGTGAGAGAGAGAGAGAGAGAGAGAGAGAGAGAGAGAGAGAGGGGTGGGGGAGAGAGGGAGAGAGAGAGGGTTCCCCAAAGCAGAGTCAGGGTCATGAGGAAGCCTGAAGGTAGTGGATGCTGGAGCTGGCCTGTAACAGCTCATGGGAGCTGACGGTTGGTGTCTTTTCCTAATTCACATTAGAACAGCGGTTCTCAACCTGTGGGTCGCGACCCCTTTGGGGGTCGAATGACCCTTTCACAGGGGTCGCCTAAGGCCATCGGAAAATGCAGATATTTACATCATGATGCATAACAGTAGCAAAATTTCATGGTTTGGGGGTCACCACCACATGAGGAACTGTATGCAAGGGTCTCGGCCTTAGGAAGGTTGAGAACCATTGCATTAGAAGCTTGAAGTCAGCCCCGGTGGGCAAATTTGCACCACAGGAACTGGCAAATAGTACAACTCAAGGTCCCCAGAGAGCCAGTGGTTCGACATCTACCAGCACCCCAATGGATGAAGGGCCGTCCCTTGTGAGGGATCGGCTGGTATAAAGACATGGCATCCTAGTGGGATTGAAGATTTCCAAAAACATGGCTCCCGCTTAGCGTGCAGGGTGGGCCAGGGGAGGGCAGGAGGTAGCTGGAGAGGGCCAGGGGCCAGGTCTCACGGGGGCCCATGGTCCAGGCTGAACTGCCCACTCTCCCCATCGACACTGGCTTTGAGCTTTTGGAAGATGAGGAGAGAGTGAGGGGAGAAACTCTCACCTTGAACTAGGGGCTCAATAAGCACCAAAATCTCTGCCGAACCCCCACCCCAGGAGGGCAGCAATACCGCACCAACCCCAGAGCCCAGAGACTTCAGGCCAAGCCAGGACAGAAAAGGCCACGGGCTGTGCCTGCGGCTGCCTCCCGCCGCAGCTCTGCCTCCAGGAATTGACCTGCCCGAGCTGGAAATTTCAGCTTGCAGGCATTAAGTAGTTTAAGAGGAGGTTTCATCAGCTTTGTAAAAAGCACAGTAATATCTCACAACACCAACTGCTGCCTCATGTCTTTGAATTCAATAAGCTCTTCATAAACCTGGTCATTAGGGGCTGCACAGAGCTGTTCTGTTTTCCACTTTTCTTGAGGAGTTTGTAGGAACAGCATGGGGGGCGGGGGGAGGGGGGCGGCGCGAGGTGGAAGTTGGCTCAGTAATTTTTTTTTTAAGTGAAGCAAATGAAGGGTTTGGTGGGAGCTGCTTTCTCTGTGTTTTAAACCTTTGCTGCTCCTGGCTCCTTGGTTTGCTGGTAGGGCTCTCCCTGAAGGCAGGGATTTAGGAGACTTGAGTGGGTGAGCAATGCTGGCTGGTCCCTCCTGGAATGCCAGCCCCTCCCCCACTCCCCAGCGTCTGCGTTTCTCGCCAGCTCCCAGGTAGTGCTGACAGGGCAGGGTTTGAAATAGCCTGTGTGGTTCACTCGTTTGCCGGTGGTTCATTTGCTCGTCCATCCATTCACTGGGTTCTTTTGAATGCCTACTACGTGCTAGGTCCTGTGCAGACCCTGGGTGGGGTTAGAATGGGTAAGAAGCCTGTTGTGGCTGCCTTCCTCATTCCTCCCAGGTGTGCCCTTTCCATTGGCCCTGAGCTATTTGCTCATACAGTAGGATCCTGTCCTCATTCTTGTCTCCAAAGCTACTTCTTTAGTTCCCTCCAGATGATGCAGGGGAAGAGACTGTGCTCAGACTCAGAAAGATCTGGCTTGTAAGCCTGGCTCTGCTAGCTATCTGCTGTGTGGCCATGAGCCAGTTATGTGACCTCCCTGTGCCTCAGTTTCCTCAGCTGTAAGAAACGGAGAGGATCCTGAGGGCTCATTGAGATGACAGAAGTGAAGATCCCTCGTGTGTTCCTAACCAAGAGCAGGCACTCAATGAATGCAGTTCTCCCTTCTCTTTCTTTTTCAAATGACACCTCTTCCAGGAGGCCTTTCTTGATTGCCTTCAGCAAGAAAGACTCTTTCCCTTTCATAGCTCCGAGGCAGTGCTTCTGGATTGTAATGAGCACAGGAATTAGGTTAAGCCAGATTCTGACTCAGGGGGCCCTGGGCTGGGGCCTGAGAGTCTGAATTTCTCACGGTTCCCAGGCAGTGCCGACACTGCAGGGCCCTGCTGGACCACATTCTGGGCTGGCACGCGCGGCTTTCAGGCATTTTGTATCTGTTTTGATCACATTCTGTGTCCTGGCAAAACTGTTTAGAAACAAATGGCAGCAATCTGTAAGCTCCTTAAGGGCAGAACTTTGAGTTCCCTGAACATACCACATTTCCCTGGATTCTGAGAGGCTCAGAGGCACGTTTCAGTGTTTCTGAAGGGGTATGTGTCTTATAAATAGATGGGTTAATTTACTCATTGTTACAGTGATGGCGTGTTATGTAATTAATGATAATGGCTAGATGACAAATGTTTATTGAACAAACAGACAAATGAATGAGTCAGTGTGTGTGTGCGCATGTGCATGCACCTGTGTGTGGGCAGGGAGTGTACTACACATCCCCTCCTAAACAGATGAACATTATGTCAACGATTAGAATCCCCAGGGCACAGGAGATTGTGTGCCTCTCTTACTAAAAGCCTATTTGACAATACCAAAATATGTGTATATCCCAAACCCAGCAGTTTCTCTTAGAAATTTGGCTTGGAGTAGCACTTGCATGGGTGCACAAGGAGATGAGTCTAGAATGTCTGTAGACTCTCGAAGTGCTGCTCTTAACAGCCAAACACTGGGGACAGCCCACACTTACATTGTTAGAGAATGATAATAGCTGGGAGGGTATTACTGTAATGGGGTCAGTGAAGGTGAGTGGACCGCAGCTACACATGTAAGCACAGGTGAGTTCCATAAGCATAATGTTGAACATAAAAAAAACAGGCTGCAGGAAAATGCATATGGTATGGTTCCATTTCCCCCAAAGTTAAAAACTTGTACAACTAGGCCAAAGATTGCTCAGACATACATATCATTGTGGTGAAACTTTAAAGTCAAGCAAGGCAGTGATACATATAGGATTCAAGAAAGTGTTGACCTGACCTGGGTGGGGGGCAGGGGATGTGGCAGGAGGGCACATGATGGCTTTAATATACTGGGGAGGCTCCATTTCTTAACCTGATGGCAAATGCATAGGCACTCATTTTATTGTTATTCTCTATGCATCACTATGGCAGAGCCTGCTGGCTGTTTCCCAATATCCTGCTATCTCTGTCTTCCCATGTTTCACCTGCATATATGGCTTCTAGAATGTAGACTTTAGTTTCCAGCCTCTCTTGCAGCTAGAAGTGGCCATGTGACCAAGTTCTGACCAACAGATGTAAATGGGAGTAGTGGGAGTAACTTCTGAGAAATGTACTTCCTGGGACATCCCCTTCTCTTGGTATATGGATTATGGAGGTCCTAGGTTGCCATCTTGGAACATGACACAACCTTGAGAAGGGAGATCTGCAAGATGATAGAATAAGGAAAAGGTGTCTGGACCACACCACCGTGGAGTCATACCAGCCCTGAACATCTTATCTCTTGAGTTGTGCGATGAGAGAGAAATAAACCATCTTTTTAATTGAACCCTCAGTGCTGTCATATAACAGGTGCTCATTAAATATCTATAGAATAACTGAGTGAATTAAAAGGTATCTATGTTCCTCACAAACGCTTTGTTCAGTATAAACTTTTCTAATATTCAGTGCTAGCTGTGGCCGTGAATATGGGAGACATAGGTGGGGGCATTGCTGAGACGTAGGTGGGGTACATCAACCTTGGACTAAAGGGGCTGGGAAGGGTGTAAGATGATAGGTTTGACCTCAGACAGGAGGGATGTAATAGATCCCAGTGACAGTAAGCAAACTACAATTATGGATGGTCGGTACTTAGAAATTATGGAGGAGATCCCTGAAGATGTTGGTCAGGGCCCCATCCTGGGGATCTGGGCGTCATGGGGAGGGGTGTGCTCATGGGCTGGTGGATTGAGATGGACCTGACCTCACCAAGACGGAGAACTTGAAGGATCTGGGTTCTGAACTTCAAGGCACCTTCATCACAGCCTTGAGATCTGAGTTGCGCTCCCCTATAGTGCTGACACTGGAGCAGGCCCCAGGGACAGGAAAACCTCAGGTCTACTTCACACCACAGTGTGATTGAAGGCTGTTCCCATGAGGTTAAGGACCCTTGGCACAGGTAACAAGCGAACCTAAAACATATTCCATGAAGTAGGCTATGAAGGAACCTTCCCTAAATACAGTTCAGTTCATTCAACTCCTACTACTAAAGAGGCAGTGAAGGCCAGCGGTTAGCCTCAGAATCCGGAAGTGGGACATTGGATTTGTATCTCAGTGAACTTCTCTGATTCTCACTCTTCCTGTCCGTAAAATGGGGAGACAGAAAGACCTGCTTCCCAGGATTGTGAGAATTGCAGAAAGCACTGCATTGAGAGGACTCAGCACAGTTCCTAGCACCATAAGGGCTCCAGCAGGCTGGGGGCACAGATGGGTCACATACAGTCCCTGCCCTCAGGAAGCTCACAGACGAGTCCACGAATGGCGATAACACTCGGACGTGTCAAGAGAGCTCCCTGGTGGAGCCATGCCCAGGGAGTCCAGGGACCTGATACGATTAGATCCTACAAGACAGGACTGTTCAAATGACTATGTCAACCCCCGAGCCCCAGGAGCAGGCAGATAATGAATAAATACTGTCATCTGCCAACAGCTCCACATTCATCTTGGGGAGCCTGTGGTAGAGAGGAAAGATGGCCATGCCACTCAGTGAGAAAGCTTGTCTCTGAGCTCTCCTTCTGCCATTCATTACCCAGGTGAGCTGGGGCCAGTCATTCACTTTTGATTCATTCAGGCTTTCGGCTAGTCCTCGAGTTCACTCAGGGTCTACGAGGTGTGGTGGTCGAGCTAGGCACACACCATAGAGAGGGGAGCAGTGCGGCAGGATTCCCTGTCCCCAAGAGCTATGCGTCCAGGAGACGCCTGGACAGATAATTAACCTCTGTGATGCAGAATGAAAACACTGTGAGGGCAGGGGTGGTGGCGGACGGCCCTTCAGGGAAGCTGCCATGAGCCGGGCACTGGGCTGGGCACATGACATTTCATCCTCAAGCACCTTTCATTGTTTTTTCCACTTCGAAGGTGCGGAGATGGAGGCACAGAGAGGTGAGGGGATACGTCTAAGGATTCACTGCCTGTGTGAGAGAAGGAGCTGAGATTTGACCCCAAACAGTGGGGCTTTCGGAGGCCCTGTGCCCTGTTGTTACAGTAGAGCACAGGGCACTGGAGGTGGGTGAGGGGATGCATGGCTTGGTCTGGAAGGCTTCCTGGAAGAAGCCCCATCTTAGATGAGCCACAAAGGATAAGTAGAAGTTGGCAGATGAAGGGAGGACACAGGTGCAAGGGAGAAGAGCAAGGGTTATGAGAGAGAGAGAGAGAGATGGGAGAGAGAGAAAGAGAGAGAGACAGAGAGAGAGAGAGAGAGAGAGAGAGAATGAATATGAATGAGAATGGGGTCCTGAGGCCAAGAGCATATGTCTGTCTGAAGGACAGATGGTTGGTCTGGGGGTGTGTGTGTATGTGTGTGTGTAACCAGTTGGGAGAGATAGTAGGTAGCTGCAATCAGATTATTCAGGGCCTAATAAGCCATTCAAAGTATGAATGTAGGAACCACAGGGAGCCACCAAGGTGTTTTAAGCAGGGGATTAATGTGACCAGACTTGTGCTTTAGGTTGATGGCCCTGGTGGTCTACTGGGGAGTGGACTGGAGGGGAAGACTGAAACCATGAGCCCCATCAAGGCCACCAGGGTCTCTTGCCTGGTCACACTGACAGGTATGGTCCAGGTGAGAGCTGGAGGTGGCGTGGCAGGGCAGGGGGCTGTGGGAGTGGAGAGAAGTGGATGGATATGAAGTGGCTTGAGATCACTTATCTGTAAAATGGGGAAATGGGCCAGTGCTGATGCTCTGATGGTGTAATTGAATAGGTGAAATTAGAGCTAATAAACCCATTTGGTAAATTTCAACTCCCCCTCCTCCCCATGCAGAACTGCAGGCCGGCTAGCACAGCCATCCTTCAGTGAGCGAGTCTTTCCCTCCGTGAGTGCACTTTCCAAACCCTGACCGGATCGCTGCTCCAACTTGCACTGGTGTGTGACCTTGGTCAGGCCACGTTCCCTCTCTAAGGACTGATCTTCTCCCTCGTAAAATGGGAGTAAGGTTTTTGGAAAAATGAACAAGATAATGTACAAAGAATGCCGGGTGGATACCAGGCCTGGCACATCCTAAGTTCTAGGGAGGCAAACAGCTCTACAGGGATAGCTTCTCTTCTGCTACTCTACGCACAGAGATCATGAGGCCTGGCTGCCAGAACGTGTCCTGCAGACTTTGCCTTCTGAGGGACCCTTCTTCTTGCTAGCAGTCATGAAGGTCTCCGCTATGCATCCCGATTTATCGATGGTCTTTCCTTCTTCACAAAATCCACCTTAACTTTTTGAACATTGATTTTTTTTTCCCCCTCAACGCCCCTTGGTTCATTTCTTTTATCTGCTCAGGCCCATTCCGTTTCATGGCAGAGATCCAGGCCAGAGTGGTCAAATGCCGCCTAAACCGCTGACCCACAGAAGGAAATGTTTCATGCGACAGGAGCCATAGGCCTGGGGATCCAACTAACCACACTCTTGTTTCCCAGCCAAGCACACTGGCTCCCTCAGAAACCTCCAAGACACCCATCGACTGGAGCACAGAGAGCAGAAGCCTTAGGACCCACAATTCTCAGCTACGTCCAGTTGGACCCAAGCTTCCTACCTCATCTGCTCTGACTCTTCTCTCCCCGCTACTCTGGTCTCAGAAAAGCGTTTGCCCATTCCCCGCTCCCCATCTTTGCTCACACTTTCCCTCCCAGCCACACCAAGCCCTCCCCTCTTTTCTATATAAGACAATGCCCATTTCACTGGGCTAGGAGAGCGAGGAGCCATTGGTGGGGATTCTACAAACGGGGTCAGACTAGGTGAGGTGCCTAGCCCCAAATTTAAGGAGGCACTTGCTTTCAGGGTCGTGCAGGTACACCAAACACCTCCTTCACTGTGCACCTCACCTCAGTTGGACCCTGTCAGGGGGAGAGTGAGATGTCAGCTTGGTACCTGGGTGAGTGTCATGGTTTTCTAAAGTGTCCCCCGCAAGGTAGTGAGCCCCCTGTCACTAGAGAGGTCCCTGCAGAGGGTGGTTGGCTGCCTTTTAAGGATGCTGCAGAGGACATTTCTGGGAGGCGGAATAGATGATTCTGAGGTGCCTTTCACCCCCCAAAGCTAGGATTTAAGGAGCCCTCATTGATCCCTACAGCTCAGAGCTGCCTCCTTTCAACTCTGCTTTACCCCCATGATCATTCATCTGGCAATCAACCACATGCTGCCTGTGACAGCCCTTGCATTGCCATCCTGTTTTGTTATTTCTAATTTCACCGGTGTATGTGCCACTTTCCTCACAGTGTTCCGTGTGCATCGAGGACAGGAACTGAGCTGTGCATTTTCCATTCTCTCTCAGGGCATGTGGGGCGCTGTGATAGTTCTCAAAGATTCTCTCTGTGCCAATACTTTATATCTCCCCTGATTTACCTATCACATTAGTCCCTTGGGTGAGATCTAGTCATGACCCATTCTACAGATGAGGGCCTGGAGCTGAATAAATATTAGCTACTTTTTACGAATAGAAACTCAAGACAGTTGCTATCAGAATACTTGGGTGTGGTACTTTGGGGAAGTTGCATAATTATTTTGGGCTTCAGTTTCCTTGCTGTAAAATGGGATGATAATATTTCCTATTTTCCAGTTTTTGTGAGGGTTAAATTAATCTATATGTGAAGCTCTTAGGATGGTGCATGTTATAGGCTCTCAGTACATATGATATATTATTACTATCTTTGTTACGATAACAAGAGTGGCCGGCCTTGTCATAGCTAGAAAAAAAGAATGGTCAGAATGCGAGTCTTAAAATTTCAAGGTGTTTAAGAAGATCATCCAAGTGGGAAGACAGGCGTCTCCCCTTCAGAGCATGTAGTCTCAGAATTGTCCATCTCCCCAGAAGAGAGGTTCCTCCCTCCCAAGCCACTTGTAGAAATGGAAACAGGGGTTCCCCCGAGTCTCACTGGCAGGAATCAGTTCCTGAGGACTTGATGTCCTTTGGGGAAAATGCAAAGAGAGTTCTCAGGACCATAAAGCTGAGGGAAGCACTTGGTCTTTAATGATCGATCGATGGATTAAAACACATTGGCAGCCTTCACTGTGCTAGGCACTCTGCTAGGGGAGCAGATGAGGATGAAAACGTCAGAATCTTTGCTCCGAAGCCTTTGTAGTCTAGGGGACTGAGAGGCGGATGGAGAATTGGACACAGTGACCCCCAAAGCCAGCCTGTACTAAAAGAGGAGCCGATGAGACAGCCAGGCCACTTCTGCCTCTCCATCCCAACCTCCAGGCGGAAACGGGTTCTGGAGGGATGAGGAAAATTACTGAGAAATGGTGCAGCTGATCCAGACAGCTCGGAGAGGACAAAGATCAGCAGGGAGGGGCAGCTGGTTGTACTAGTTGATGGGTGTGTGAGGAAGAGGAGGAGCAAGCTCTCAGGGGACCACAAGGCCTCTTTGAACCACTGAGGAAGAGCGAGCGAGCGGGCTCTGCAAAGACCTGTCCTGCCCGCGCCTCTGGCCCACCGTTGGCTGCTAAGAGCAGCGCTTTGGTTGCTTGTTGGGAAGCCAAACACTGTTCGCATTTCTGTCACTTAAAACAATGTGGTGTTGTGACACTCTGGAATCTGAAGATAAATGTTTAATAAAAGGATTCAATTTGATATGATGTCAAAACTTAATTAGATCCATAATGCACAGAGGGCTCTGCAGGCCCTTTAATTAGGAGCTACTTCAGAGTCTTGCATGCATGAACGTGTGTGTGTGTGTGTGTGTGTGTGTGTGCACTTGTGCACGTGTGTTTCTTCAGCACCGTGGAGGGGCTGCCTGGCTGGGATGGCACTTCCCAGCCTGGAGGCCTGTAGATTCTGCTCAAAGGCACTGCTCTTGGCAGCGCTGGCAGCATTGATGGAGGGTCCGGGCCCATTCTGTGCTTTGGAATCTTGAATTTTCTCAGATTGGGGCTGCAGCATGTGATGGTAAAATGCCGCATGTGAATCTAACCTATTTGAGGCTCAAGGTCATGATCCCAGGTCAGGTGAGGACTCCTAATAGGTGGCCAGCCCTACACAGGGGAACTGTCCTTAAACCCAGTTGGTCTTGCACCCAGGGGCTTTGAAGATCAAGGCTCTTAGATACTTGAACAGCCATGTTTTCGATTCTAGCTGATTGACATTCCACAGGTATGTGCCGGTATAGCTACACTGACTGCCAAATCTGACTCCCAACCCCGAATTCCTCTTCTTTCCACTGCCCTGGCCATACCAACCCCTCCTTCAGGATCTTCTCAACACCCCCATTTCTTCCTTCCAGCAGCTAACATGGGACCTGACATGGTTGTCTCTGGGATGCTGTTCCAGCACCATGGCCAGCACCCACTCTGGCTGGTCAGGGTCTAGGCCTCAGCAGTTGTGCAATTATTGCCCAATTACAGCCTGTAAACATGACAGCAGTCTTGCCCTGACTGTTTTGGCTCAGTAGATAGAGTGTCAACCTGCGGACTGAAGGGTCCCAGGTTCGACTCCGGTCAAGGGCATGTACCTTGGTTGCGGGCACATCCACACTAGGGGCTGTGCAGGGGACAGCTGATCAATGTTTCTCTCTCATCGGTGTTTCTAACTCTCTATCCCTCTCCCTTCCCCTATGTAAAAAAAAATCAATAAAATATATTTTTAAAAAATGACAGCAGTCTGATGGTATGAGGTTATAGCATGAGCTTTGAAGTCAGACCCCATCCCACCCCCGAATTCAAGAGTCTCAGCACTGCCTGCTATGAGCTGTGTTAATACTCTGAGCCTCCATTGTAAATGGGGTTAATAACACCTGTGTCAAACTGCTGTTATGAAGATCAACGAACATAAATAATGTGTGGTTCCAGGTTAGCACTTTAGATTCAGATTCCAGAAGTCCAAGTTCAAGTATCAGGGGGATGTTTTAAAGGGTGTAGAATGTGGAGTTGAAGAGTATACTCTCTGGAGCAGACTATCTAGGTTCAAATCCCAGCTCTGCCACCTAAAAGCCATGACCTTGGGCAAGAAATGTCACTTTTCAGTATCTCAGTTTCCTTATCGGTGTGAATGAGATCATAAATGTCTTCTGAGTTGTTGGAAGGATCATAAACTAACATACCTAAGAGAGCATTGGGTGCACAGTAGGAATTCAATAAAAGTTAGTTATTACTATATTATTATTATGTAAAGTATCTGGCACTTAGTAGGTGCTTAATAAATAGTAGCAACTACAACTGCTTTGAGAATGGTCCTCACTAGTGTTCTTCATTACCCTCATCACCCAGTGTTTCCCATACTGTTTTTAGTCCCCCAACCCTCACACTTGGAGAAGAGAAGGCCACCACATGGTGTGGCTTCTCCCTTCATCCCTCCCACCTGGCCAGCATCCACCTGCTTGTCTGGCTAGCCATATCCTCACCAGGAGCATGCAACACATGTTCAAAGAATGCTCTCCCCGAGTCTCTTCAATCCTCCTGTCCCCAAATGTACCATGTCTCCCACCCTCCAGGCTCTGCCCACTTAGTAGGCACCCAGTACACTTTAAATCAATGCCTAAATGAGGGAACCCAGGCCAGGAAAGACTTCTGTCTTAAGCTCAGAAGAGGATGCTTTTTACCAGTGGTTTACCGGCTGCAGACATTTCATCAGGCCTGCCCTTTTCCATTAATGATTTCCAGAGTGTGTTTTGCTGATGCCAGCTGGAGAAATACTGGTACGGGATGCACCATAATGGGGCTCCATTACCACATAAGTTGAGGGAATGCTGGGTTAACTGAGGTTAAGCAGGTTTTCTTACTGCAGGGCTTGTCAGAGCCTTTCTTACGCTAATTGCATTGTTGAACTCTAATGTAGGAGTATAGTGCACAACCTCCCCAAAAATTTATTTCACTCCTGACTATGTGTGTGTGTGCGCATGTGTGCGTGCGTGTGTGTGTGTGTGTGTGTGTGTGTGTGTGTGTTTTACCTCAGGGGCTACAGTCTTTCGGTCATCCTTTGGGAAAAATTGCACAAATGAACCTTAGATTCACTCCTGTACATTCATGTAGAGCAGAGGGTAATGAAGAAGTAGGGTACAAAGGTTTCCAACACCTTTTTTTCCCTCCTTGAGTGCTAGCGTGGGAGGCAGTTTTACACATGTCCCTACTATATTTGTTGGCCTCTGCCATGCCCAGTTGGCATCATTTGTCCCAGCCGGACACTCTAATCCCCTGATTGGCCTCTTCCCTTGGCGCCTGGGACCCTCCCCTCACTCTGGGGCCTGGTTTTCTTCCTGCTCGTTTTAAGCTGACTTTGCAAGTTCCTCCTCTGATTAACCTGTAACTTGGTGTCCTGGGGGTTCTCCCCTTGGCCCTCCTCTTTTCACTCTGTGTAGGTTCCTCCTGGCTTTAATTTTCACCCACACACTGACAATCCACGAGTCTTTGCCTCCAACCCAGGCCTGTCTTTTTACACCTCCTTATGAACATCCCACGGATACCTGGACCTCAACCTGAACTACTGTCTACTTCCCTCGAGACACTCTTTCCAGAGACTCTCTTAATAAACCATGCCTCATTTGGCTGCTTTCTCAAGCTGCCAATCTGGGAGTACCCTTGGTTTCTACCTCTCCATCCCCACTGTCATCGCATCACCAATTCTTCACCACACCTTAAACCATTTATGCTCTGGTCCAGACCACCACTGAACCTCCCTGTGCTATTAGAACACCCTCCAACCTCAGCGGCTCCCTTGCTTCCCTCTTACCCATTGCCAGTCTCCTCTCTACCCTGCAGCCACTGTGATTTGCACAAGGTGAAATCTGGGCTGCCTCTTCTCTGCTTAAAGACTCCCAGTGTCCCTGTCTCCCCCTCCATAGGATCCTTTGGCAAGCTCTGCAGGATCCATCACAATTTGCTGTTCTGATCCCCGTCTCATCTATCTTCAGAGGCCACACTTCAGCCATCCTGAGCTGCCCTGACTCCTGTGATCTACTGTGCCGTCTCCTCCCTTCCACTTTTCCACTTTTTCCACGTGTACTTCCTTCCCCTCTTCCCTACCACCCCCTCCTCCCGGCCCACTCCTTGGATGCCTCCTATTGACTCTTCAGCTCTCAGTTTATGCATAATTTCCCCAAGGAGGCTTCCTTGAGGTCCTTTTCCTTCCCCCCATCACCCCAAACAACGGGCTGGCCCCTCTTCTGCTTCCCACTGTACTCACGCTCCCCCATTTGTTAATACTTCCCACACCACATTGAGATGGCACATTGGCCTGTTTGCTCTGCCTCTTAAAGAGCTGCTGGTTTCCCATCATGTCCTTAGGTAAAAGGTAGCCTGCCTGTCTTCTTGCGTCTCCAGTTATGCCCATGTACCATCTCCAGCCCTCTCCAGAGAGTGGGCAAGGTGGCGGAAGCAACAAGTAGCGGGAGCTGAGATGCCACAATCAGTTTTGCTGGGTCAGTGTAGCCAGTGAAAGGCTGGTGGAGGGAAATGATTGCAACTATTGACTCAAATGAGGTTGGGGGTTTTTCAGTGGTTTGCCTTGATTCATTTGCCCGTTACCAGCTGTGATGTGAATCAGCAGCACTGACAGACGGCCTGGGCCTACTGCACAGGAGGGAGGCCGCGTCGGAACCTGGAGGCAGAGTCGGGTTCTCCTTTCTCAGCTTCTTGGGTGCCTCCCCTGCCCTCTTGAGCAGTGCCTGACTGGCAGCAGGGGGCATCGTGACTCGGTTTACTTCCTGTCTCCCTCACTAGAGATGCGCCCGTTGGAGCAGGAGCTATATATATTTTACTCACGGTGTGTCCCCACCACCCACAAGGGCCTTGGTTCATTCCAGGTGCTCAGTGAATGTCTGGGGAATGAATGAATTGAATGAATGTTTTTTGCAGCCATATGCCCATTACAGCATATGAGGCTCCATCAGATTGGTTTGGAGGGCAAGATTGAGCACAACGTTTGTGGCGATTGTCTGGAATCTCCCACAGAGAAGACCTATGAGCAAATGGCATGGATTGCCACCCACTGTACCCATCTTTGCGTATCACCCACAGCCGCTCCTGGTTTAGTCTGTGATGACAGCTATTCTAGGCTGTCGTTCTCTACCATTCACTCTGCTTCCGACACACAGGCTTCCCAGTTTCTCCTTAAACACACTAAGCAGTCCGCCCACCCCCCTTTCTGGCTCCCTGCCTGCACCCCTCTTGCCCTGTCCACACGGCTGCATCTCTCACTTCATTCAGGTCTCTGACCAAAAATCATCTGACCATCGTCCTCTGTTGCCATAGCTGGATTTACCTTTCTTCTTATTTAACCACCAGCTAATGTCCAATTGCATGTTTAGTTGCTATCTGTTTGCTCGATGTCGCCCTTGCTGGAGTGGAAGATCCACCAGGGCAGAGCTCTGCTCTGCTCACTGTTACAGCCCAATGTTTAAAGCAGTGTGGCACTTTAGCAGGTGCTCAATAAATGCTTGTGAGTTATGTGAATACATCTTTGCATGCTCTGCTTTAGCCTTTTGCTTTCTAAAGAAATGTCCCAATAGGTATCAGTTGTTGTTTTTTTAAAGCCCTTACTGGCATCCTGCATTTAAAGATAAGAAAGCGTATTTATGTTCATTCCCCATTTATTCCTCAGAACTACCGAGGCTGTAGGTGGAATTTTCATTTCCCATTTTATAAAACCAGGGCTCAGAAAAATAAAGCAGTTGCCACAAAAGGCTCCAAATTTGGTATCCTCTGAATGACGGTGTCCTTGAATGACTTAATCTTTTGTTGCCTGGGTTTCCTCATCTGTGATATGGAGATAAGAAAAGTTTATGCCTCATTGAATTGCTGTGAAAGAGTTAGTTTGGTTAAATGCTTAGAGAAATGCCTGGCACATACTAAGAGCTCTTTAAATGCCAGTTATTCTTGTTGAGTCATTTTAATATTGAACTTTTATTGAAATCCTCCCTTATTAGAATTCCATCCTTGAACTTCTTATGTATTTTTCATGCAGTTGCATTGTAGGCTTATTATAGAGACAAAAGGGCAATGTCTTTGAAAATCCCTATTCCTGGCACCTAATAGATGTGCAATGAAACGTCAGTCTCTCTTTTCCTCTTGAGTTCAAAAGGCAGTGTGGCATGGTGGGACAGATGTGAGCTTGGGAATCTCTGTCTTCATCAGCCCTCTGCTTACCTACCCCCTCTGAGCTGTTTGCTCACCTGTGGAACGTGAGAATGGCTCCTGCTGTTGGGGATTTCTGAGAAGATTAGTTGAGATAGCTTATGTCGAACCCCCGCCCCCCACAATCTAGGGTCTGGTAACTCTGTTAGCCTTCGGTCTAAAACTTAGGAGCTCTGCATGTTTCAGCTGCTTGTCTAGAGCAGCGATCACCAACTAGTGGTCTGTGGACCACTGGTGGTCAGTGAGGTCCGAAAGGTTGGTGACCACTGATCTGGAGTATAAGCATGTCTACCCAGCCATAGTGGCTGACGAATACACATGTGCTGAATGACTGTCTCTGATTTTATGAGGCTAAATGCCACCGGAGGCAGAGGTTGAGGGCAGGGGGGGGGGAGGGGCGGGTAGTGACTTGTGAGTTGTGTGCTGGTGATACCTGAGGCTTTAGGATGGTTCCAAGACTCCGGGCCCGGGGACACTGCCAGCCTCTTCTCTGTGACTTTGCTCCCTTGGGTCTCGGGAGGACCAACCTCCCTTTGCTTCCCAAAGAGGAGCCTGCTGCCATATGGCCGTGTCTTCAGCTGGGCTGGAGCCTGGGTGGAACCCAGAGGAAAGCAGCCAAGTGTGCCTGCAGGGGCCCCTCGGAGGCAGCTGCTCCTCTGTCACATCCCGGGCTGCAGAGGCTGCCCCGAGTCGCTGCCAGGTCTACTGACTGCCCTCACACGAGTGCCTGGCTTTCCCCTTCCCGGGGAGACAGGTGGCAGCTCTCTGTGCTCCGTCTCCCTCCATTTCTCTGCCTTCCTGATGGCCACCAGGACTTGGCTGCTGCTGATCCAAATGAACCAGAAAGAGTAAGATGGACATGGCTCAGCAAGGTGGTCACGGACAGTGGGTGTGGTAGCTCTCCCTGGCCTGCCCTTCACTTGTGAAAACAGAGGAATAACAGAGTGGCATGCACTCAGGGGGTGAAATGTAGAGAAAAGGGCAGGAAGTTCACTTAAATTTGAATAATTTAAGAAGTGAAAGTGATATTCTAGGAGTCTGACTTGGCATTGCCACAGACTACAAGAGTTTAGTCTTTATAATGTAACTAGTGGCTTGGTGCACGAAATTTGTGCAAGGGGGGGGAATTCCCTCAATCTAGCCTGCACCCTCTCCAATCAGAGAGGCTTGTAATCTGGGACCGCTAGCTCCTAACTGCTCACCTGCCTGCCTGTCTAATCACCCCTAACTGCCTCTGCCTACCTACCTGGTCATGCCCCTAACTGTTCTCCCCTGCTGGCCTGATTGCCTCTAACTGCCTCTGCCTGCCTGATCGCATCTAACTGCCCTCCCCTGCCAACCTGATCTTGCCCCCAACTATCCTCTCTGCCTCAGCCCTCACCACCATGGCTTTGTTTGGAAGGAAGTCAGACATCTGGAAGATGGCTGGTTGACCCAGTCTAATTAGCATATTACCCTTTTATCAGTATAGATAGATTATATAGGATAGGATTGCTTAAATGGGGGAATGAGGGGAAGCCTTTTTTAGCAGAAGGAGGTGTTCTTGGCAGACAAAAATACATAATCCCTATATGTATGATAGCCAGTCATATGCACTATGCTGCCAAACTGGTCATTAAAAAATTGAACCTCTTTCTTACACCTTACACCAAACAACTGTTGCCCTTAAAACCCCTTCTCAGCCCCCACCTTAGGTTCTGCCTTCACAGTGTACCCAGATTAGGTTCTGATTGGTCAGTTTATATGCCAGTCAGCTTCAAAAGCTCTGCCTCCTAGGCAGCCATTGGCTCCTCACGGTTCACCCAAATTTGTTTCTGATTGGTTGGTTTCTATGCCAGTCATCATCTCTAGGCCTATCTCTGAGCCTGATCAGAGCGATGGGGCTGATCAGCAGCCCCCATGGAGGCCCAGAGAGAAAAAGAGGCATGGCTGCTGTACAGGCCTAGAGAGAGAGAGGCAAGGACTGATCAATAGCTCTCACGGAGGCTATGGATCAGACCCTGCTTCTCTGTCGAGGCCTCTCTCCTGGCCTAATCCACAGCCCCCTTGGCAGTCAGTGTTGGGTCACCGGGCCTGCAGTGGCAGCAGTCAGTACTGGGTGGCCTCGGCAACCCTGCACTGACTGCAGGACTTCCAATCCGTCGAGCCTTCGGTCGTTATGGACCCTGAGTTTTTATATATTAGGATGTATAACATGCGTGGCACTCTCCTCAAAACATGGTTTTAGATCCTCACAGCTGACTTGTGATGCCAATGTTATGATTCCCATTCAGATGCGGAAACTGAGGCCCAGGAAGGTTAACAGGGAGTTGTCCAAGATCTTGCAGGGGCTATGTGGCAGAACCAGGATTTAAACACAGTTCCGTCAGACACCCTGATTCTGTGCTCGTCCCACTGCTTTGGGGTTTCTCAAACGTGAGTGGTGTAGGGTGCATGAAATGTACATGATTCTCATGGTTTTCAGGTTGACAGACTTAAAAACCCTCCGATGTTTAAAAGATGAAAACATGGCTAGGTACAGATTTCTTATGCTCCCAATTTATAGCACTTATATGATTGTAAAATATAAACAAAATTACCAAGGAAATACAGAGTTGCAATACTGATTGAATTCAAATTAACAACATCGATTTCATGCGACGGATGTTTTCTGCAGGAGCCTTTCTTGAGTTCATCATGCCCTGGCCAATATGTGCCAAGTGATTACTCTGTTTGCCTCCCTATGTCTTCACTGTGAATTATCTCAGGCCCCTCATGCATGAGGGTCACCACCCTGTCATCTGACCTCAGTTCAGGGGAGCCCGCCATCCACAGTTACTTCTCTTCTCTTTAGTCTGTGACAGCGAAGGCAGTAAATTTCCTGCCCAGTGATACTCCTCTCTCGTGATGTAATATCAAAGCCTCAATTTACTAAATAATTTAAGAAGTGAAAGTGATATTCTATCAGCCTGACTTCCCATTGCCACAGACCACAAGACAGTTTAGTCTTTGTAATGTAAAATATTGCAACCCGAGGGCCTAGGGTTGTCACTTGAAAGCTGGACGTACCTGCCACTCCAAGTGGCAGCTAGACATGGTTGTCAATCTGTTCAAAGTTAAATGCTGCCACGAGGGGCCACTGCTTTGTGTAAACACAGAGGCAAGTTCCTGCACAGACATGGTGCTCACAGGAGCCTCCCAGCGCTGTGTAAGCCAGTTATGCGTAAGTGGATTTGAAAAGATTATCATCAACTGGAACACACACAGAAGCGTGTGCAGACAACACGCACGGCACCTGGACCTGCGGTCTTGGAAGGACTTCACTCGGGGAGATCCTCCCTTGCCTTCTGAGACTTCCCTCGGATGAGACCAGCAAAGACAAGTAATTGGACACTCACCTTTCAGCACAAATCTGCCCAGTGTGTTTGCAGAGGGCAAGTGGCTCAGAGAAGGGTTCCCTCCTTGGCATGAGCACTTAAGGCAGCCGGTCCTCTGGGAGGTGATTGAATGACTCTCAGCCAAGTGACGGCAAAAGCCTCACTCCAGAATGCGGCTTGCAGTGGAGGGGGAGAAACGTATTCCCCCGAATGCGCTTGGAGAAAGAGGCCTCTCACGTTTTTCCTCCCTTTCCTTCAAATAAGCAATCACCACCTAGAAAATCCTCTTCTCATCCCTCTGCCAGTTCATTTGTTCTAACGATATGGTGGAGTGTTTAAGAGCATCGTCTTCTGAGTGACACTCCCCACTTCTGAATGCCAGTAACACCAAGTATTGGCTGTGTGACCTTGGGCAAGTTATTAACCTCTCTGGGCCTCTCTTTCTGGGCATCTGTAAAATGGTGCTGGTGGCCAAAACCGGTTTGGCTCAGTGGATAGAGCGTCGGCCTGCGGACTGAAAGGTCCCAGGTTCGATTCCGGTCAAGGGCATGTACATTGGTTGTGGGCACATCCCCAGTAGGGGGCGTGCAGGAGGTGGCTGATTGATGTCTCTCTCTCATCGATGTTTCTAACTTTCTATCCCTCTCTCTTCCTCTCTGTGAAAAATCAGTAAAATATATTTAAAAAAAATGGTGCTGGTGGTAGTGGGTTTGTTATGGAGCTCTCAGGAGGCTTGCATGTTAAACCCTCAGCGTGGGGCCTTGCAATCAGGGGGTCCACACCAGGGCAAGGCCATTTTGCATTATTCACCAACTTCTCTTGCAGATGGCCAGTAGGACCCCCAGAGGAAGGAGTTTTGTTCCTTGGGTTGCACCTCCTTGGGGAAGCATTCTCCACTTCCCAGAAGCCCACAGCGAGAGCTACCTTCACTGAGCCTCCTCCTGGCTGCTGGATTTGTTACCCAGTCCAAGCTTGTCTGTTCTGGTCACATATTTTGTCTGAAAGATTTTTACATCTTATGAGATGGGAACAATTGGGGCACAAAGATGACTTCTGTTTATGGATTAAGCCTGGTGCCTGGAAGAATGCTAAGTAATGATATCGCACAGGTATTGAGCTCATTCTTGAAATTGATAAAAGAAGTTAGGAGAACAGGATACATTCCACCCCTAATGCCCATATGTGCTTTTTATTAAAAAGACAAAGACTAAGTAGAATCTGTGTGTGCACACACATGCTCTGGAAGCCTCCCTTTTGCACCCCCTGCACCCTTGGGCGCAGTGACACATGCCTGCCCCCCTTCCCTCCCCACAGGGCAGTTGCATTTGTCTCCCGGGACAGTGTCTTATTCATCCTGGCATCACAGAATCGTAAAGGCACTGGCAAATACTAGGTGCTCAGCAACTATTTCTTGGCTGGAGCTGAATTAAAAAGGCAACTGGCGTTCTAGTCGTTTAAGACAAGCTTGAATGTTTGCAAGGCAATCCACACTGTTTTCCATCATGTCAAACGCGCAGGTTGGTTCATGCATTTGCCAATGACAACAGCAATGAAACAGCATGTGCCATTTACCGAGTACTCGCTATCGCCTGCTTACTCTACTCCATGCTTTATCTCTATAATCTCATTTAACTCTCCAAACACGGTAACGGTAACGAAGCAGGCACTGCTGTTGTTCCCAGGTTAAAGACAGGAAACGGAAACAGATGTTGTGACTTGTCCAAGGTTGCTTAGCTAGTTGGTGGAGGGGCGGGATTCAGACCTGGCGAGTTGGCTCAACCTGTGTTTCCTGAGTTCCTTTTCTGCACTGGGCACAGACGAGGCATGATGCAAATTGCTATGTCAGTCGTTCTGAATTGTCAGTGTGCCCCAGAAGGTCCTGGAGGGCTTGTTGAAACAGATGGCTGGAGCCCGCCCCAGAGTTTCTGAGTGAGTGAGTTTGGGGCAAAGCCACCAAATCTGCCTTTCTGAAAAGTTCCCCAGGTGTTGACAGTCTGGGCATTCTGAGAGCCGTCGGTCTAAACTCACTTTCTTAAGAGAGGGAAAGCGAGTTCAGCAATGTGTGTAGACACAAGCCATCTATGGGTGGGACCTGGTGACAGAAATGCCCAGTGAAAGCAGACATTTAGCCCTGGAACTCTAGGGGAGAGAGTGAACAATTTTTTAGGCCTTGTCTATATGCCATCCTGCTCTGACACTAATTTACTTAGAAGACAAGGTAAGACATCCTTTTCAATCAGCTGCAGGATGTGGAGAAATAGCAGAGGCAAGACTCTGGAGAAGGTTGAGGCGTTAAGGGCGTGCTTTGCCGTTCCTGTGGGGCCAGACTGTCAGTAAAAATCACAGCGCTGCTCCTTCCTGGTGGCGTAAAATCAGGCGTGGGACTCACTGTCTTATGCTCAGTGTCCCTCTGTGGGAAATGGGGTAACAGGAGTGTCTACTTGATAATGTTCACTCTGAGTGTCAAGTGACTTAGAGCAGCAGTGCTTGGCCCAGAGTTTGGCGGTGACTTTAACTGTTGGTTAATTCAGCTAGACTGCCTGGTCCGTGTGGCTCAGTGGTGGAGTGTTGGCCTATGAACCAGGAGGTCATGGGTTGTGGGCTCCATCTCCCCATGGGAAGGGGTTTGTGTGCAGGAGGCAGCTGATCAATGATTCTCTGTTACCATTGATGTTTCTCTCTATCTCCCTTCCTCTCTCTGAAAAAAATAAAAACATATTAAAAAAAAATACAACAGGACTGAATCTGAAAGAATGAGGTTCAAGCCACTGAAGGGAACTGGGCTGAGAGTATGGGGAATTGCTTCAGAACTGATTATGATGATATTATTGATGATGATAGTAATAATAATAATAATAATTACTGTTAGTATTATTCATTGAGACATTTATGGACCAGACATTGTACAAAATGCTCTACTGAAAAATCTCACTGAATCCTCTCAGTAATCCCAATTGTTACCTCTGCTGTTGGGGTGAAGAGACTGAGGCTCTGTCTGGTTGACCCCAATAACTCTCGGCCCCCTGGATAAGTGGCCTGCCTTTTCTAGAACTCTGGGATAGAGTTCAAAGGGCTGTGCTGCTCCTACCTGGTGACTCCTCACCCCACATCATTAACACCTGTCCGTTCTTAAAGCCTTGGGGATCCTCAGCAAGGGAGGGTCTTCCCTCTTGAGCTTCAGGTGTTGAAGCGCCAGGCTTCTTGGAATTGGTGATCTGAGTTCTAGACACCCCATGACTCATTTCCAAGCCACGCAGCGCCTTTGAACTCTGGGATTCTCTGGGGGAAGTGATGGGAGTGGCCCGAGGTGGAGCCGGGCAGCAGGGAGAGGTTTCTGGGCACCTTCTCAGTCCCCCCTCACCCCCTGATGATGGGAGCACCAGCTCTCCTTTACGTAGCACTGGCTGCGTGTCAGGCACTGCACCTCACCCCCTGAGCTCCCTGAGCCCCTGGCCTCAGGTAGGGAGATGCAAAGGTTCCCTCTCGAGATGAGGAAACAGGCCCAGGTAGGTCAGGCTGCTCGCCCAAAGCTGCCCAGCTCGAGGGTCAGAGCCAGGATTGGAACACAAGCCTGTCTGCCTCCCAAGCCCACAGCAGTGATCACCACCCTCTCTGTCTCCCTGTGTCTCTTTCCCCAGATTTCTCATCATCCCCCCACTCTGCTGGTCCCCCCCTGAACCTGCTCAGTGTCCCAGGTCAGGTCTGATATGCACCTTCATGGTATTAAGAGGCACGGAAGCCCTGGCTGGGTGGCTCAGTTGGTTGGAACATTGTCCCGTGCACCAAAAAGTTGTGGGTTTGATTCATGGTCAGGGCACATACAGGAGGCAACCGATCAATGCTTCTCTCTCTCTCTCTCTCTCTCTCTCTCTCTCTCTCTCTCTCTCTCCTCTCTCTCTCTCTCTGACTTCCTCTCCCTCTAAAATTAATTAAAAAAAACCAATCACCCAAAACAAGGATTAAAAATGTAAGTTAAAAAAGAAGCAGTGAAGACACTGACCCCCATACTCTAGTTTGGTAGCTCTGGGGCAGTGATTCTCAACCTTTTTTAATGCTGTGACCTTTTAATCCAGTTCCTCATGTTGTGGTGACCCCAATCTTAAAATTATCTTCGTTGCTACTTCCTAACTGTAATTTTGCTACTGTTAATGAATCATCATGTAAATATCTGTTTTCTGATGGTCTTAGGCGACCTTGCTAGCAGTTTTCAACCTGTGGGTCGCGACAGCAGTTCCACCAGGCTGTGCACAATTGCAGGTGTGGGATTCAGCACATTTCAAAAACGACACTAAAATCTATTCTTTAACCAGAGGAAGGCACTGGATATGGAGTTGGAGAACTTATTCTGGCTCTCCTAATAACTCACTCTGTGACCTTGGGAAAGGCCCTTCCCCTCTCTGTGTCTCTCTTTATTTTATTTCTTTTTAAAAAATATATTTTTAAATGTTTTTATTACTTTCAAAGAGTAGAAGGGAGAGAGAAACAGAAACATCTATGATGAGAGAGAATCATTGATTGGCTGCCTCCTGCACACTCCCTACTGGGATTGAGCCTACCACCTGGGCATGTGCCCTGATCAGGAATCAGACTATGACCTCCTGGTTCATGGGTCGATGCTCAACCACTGAGCAACACTGGCCAGGCACTGTGTCTCATTTTTAAAAAATATGTTTTATTGATTTTTTTTACAGAGAAGAAGGGAGAGAGATAGAGAGTTCGACACATCGATGACAGAGAGAGACATCCATCAGCTGCCTCCTGCACGCCCCCTACTGGGGATCTGCCTGCAACCAAGGTACATGCCCTTGACCGGAATCGAACCCGGGACCTTTCAGTCCACAGGCCGAAGCTCTATCCCCTGAGCCAAACCGGTTTCGGCGTGTGTCTCATTTTTCAATGAGGGTTGGATGAGATGATCCTTTTTGGCTGTACAATTTGGAGACTACATTCTGCCTTCACGTTGCTTGTGTACCTGCCCACCCCCTTGCTGAAGGTTGGGGTCTTTCAGGACAGAGCACTGGACACCCTTAGTTGGTGTCCCTAGGGCCTAGACAGCTCCTCTCACAAACTCTGTGTTGAGTAAATATTGTAGAAGGAATGAACAATGCTTCACAGTGTCTGGTTGGCTGCTCCATTCTGCAAACTGTAATATTACATTTAGATAATCACCAATGATAGCAGATAATCTGGGTTCTTAGAAAGAAACTGCATTATGCTTTGTCTTATTTGATAAAGTAGCACAGCTTTGGAGACTTGTGTTTATCTTTAACTACAGTTTTAAAAAATAATTTTTAGTAAAACCTTCTGAAAGTAATTTGACTATCTGGGGTTTTCTACCTCTAGCCATTTTCTTGGAGAAAAGCAAAAAAAATGAAAACAAGTGCAACTCAGTCATAGGCAATGCTTGGGGATTTAAAGACACAGGCATGAAAAATGGAGCAGAATGAACTAGCTGCCTGAAAACCTCGCTACAGACTGCATTGCCATCTTTAAAACTAGTGTCAGTTGCAGACCAACTAAGAGCTCCCAATTCTAATCTAATTTCTGACCCCGACTTGTGTTAGTCTCTGAACAGCTCACTGAATGCTCGGCCCAAGCTTGCTCCTATGGCAAAGGATGGCAGCATCGACTTCTTCAGTCCTGCCTACTGTTTCTTTCTTTCGTCTCTGATGTCTTTTTTTTTTAAATATATTTTATTGATTTTTTACAGAGAGGAAGGGAGAGAAATAGAAAGTCAGAAACATCGATGAGAGAGATACATCGATCAGCCGCCTCCTGCACGCCCCACAGTGGAGATGTGCCCACAAGCAAGGTACATGCCCCTGACCGGAATCGAACCTGGGACCTTTCAGTCCGCAAGCCGATGCTCTATCCACTGAGCCAAACGGGTCTCGGCTCTGATGTCTTTTTAAAGAACCATCTGAGCCATATCATTCTATTTTATCCTCTTCTTCCTTTCTTCTTCTCCCCCATTCCCCTATCCTCCTCTTTCTTATTCTTCTTTTAATTGGATGAAATTAGAAAATAGGATCCATCAAGGTTTTGTTGGTCTGTTTCACTCTTTATCAATGAAGAAACTATTTATGAAAGATCTTCGTGGGTTTTGTAGCAAAGGCAAGCTGAGAACCTCAACCAGCTAGGAGAGAGCTTTCTGGGAGTTGAGTAATCTCTTGGTTCTTGTCTACTCCATGTTTTGCGTTTGAAATCAAATTCCCAGCCCTCTGTGAGGGTTCCTGCTCTAACATTAAAACGCACCCCTTTGTCCAAGCAGGAAAGTCTCACTGGTTAAAAGTCTGCAGCCATAGCCAAGGAAATCTTGGCCTCAGCCATGGTGAGAGGAAGGACTGGCAGTTTTAGAGTAAAACTCAGGCCCCAAGATGGTCAGTGGTGAAGGCGTAGAGTGAAGGCATTTATCTGATGCATGTTTTTGTCAGAGATGACTTAATTTAATCACAGTATAATCCTGCAAGCTGGTCTCCTTATCCTCGTTTTACAGATGAAAGTGAGGTTCAGAGAGGTTAAGTGGCTTGGCCAGGGTCATACAGATCGGAAGTGACACAGCCCTTCTGACATCATAAGCCTGTTCCCATCAAAGTTTGTTTCCGTTCTGCTGAGCAATGCTGCCTTCTGGCATCAGACTTGAGATGGATGGATTGGAGCCAGACAGGAAGAGATTGGGGAATGAGGTGCAAGCCCCCTGCTCTCTCTCACCCCTGCCCACGCAGGCGCAGGGAGAGAATTATGAGTAGGGGTGGAGGCTGTGCACTCGAAAAATGGGAGGTGGGAACGGGAGACACACACACATACACACACACGCGCGCACACACACACACACACACACACACACACACACACAGAATGAGAGAACCAGGGTAAATATATAATTAGGTATTGTTTGCTTCCAAAGGAAGATAGCATTATGGTTTATTTCTAATTTTAAAAGCAAGGCATGCTTGTGGTAATATAATTTAGTCTGTACAGAAAGGGATAATAAAGGAAGTGAAAACTGCCCATAATCCCACAATCTAGAGATAACTGTGCCCCACGACAGCTGGGCTCTGAGCTCAACATTCTCAAGTTTACTACCTTAAATTCACCTCGGTCTTGCTTGTTGGTGAGTTGCCATGGAGACCGCCAGAAAACAGTTAACACGAATAACTCTGATTTTTGAAATTTGACGCACTTGTCACTGGGAGGTTGTAGCATGGCTAATAACTTCGTTGGGTTTATTTGATCTAAGGTGGATGTTAAAACAACACGATTAGCTCATTCAAGCTATGTTTTCAAAGGCAAGGAATATGGGAAAATTTGTGATATGATGTTTAGATAAAAGAGAACTTGTATTGAATATGTTGAGTCTTGATTAAGATATATACCTATACTTAGAAAAAACAACAACAAAGAAATATCAGTATTTCTCCTAAAATGTTATCAATGCTTATTTCTCAATGAATTATTTTAATTGTCTTCTTCATATTTTTTTCTGTACTTACTAAAGATTTAATAGTGAGCATGTTTTGCTTGTGAAATCAAAGAATAATACATGCTATTTTTAAAACAGAGTTTGGGGACAAGATGTTTTTGAAATACTCAGTGGTTAGTAGGTATGAAGAGGCAGAATGAAGCAGAGTATGAAGCAATTTGCCATTGACCTTACTCAATAGGCTAGCCTGGATGGATGTGGGCGAGCAGGGCGGGAGTGACTGGCTCAGGGAATGTTCATTTGAGTTTCTGAAATATTCATTTCCTGCAAATGCTTTAACTTAGCCCCAGCTCTTATGAGTGGGATCAGTTAAAATGAGCAAGAGAAAGTTTCTCTCTGCAGGAGCCTGCAAAGTCCTCATTTATAGATAGGGTTTTGCTTTCCCAGGGGAATTGGTGGTTTTACCAATGGACAGTTGCCAGAAATCAAACAGAAGGGACAGATAGGAGAAAATGGCCTGTAACTCTGGCTCTATGGATGTGTGTCATATAGTAAATCCCCTCTCCCCGCCCCAGCTTGCTGTGTTGTGGGTATGAAACTGTCAAGAACTCCCTTGAAAGCTCCCACTATTTGGGGCTCACTGGTAGGAAGAGAGCGAGCCCACAGTCCCTCCTGGTTGGAGCTAATGAGCCTCTCCAGCCTCCCCCTGCTCTGTCCTTTCCAAACGAGTGGTAAAGATAACCGTAAAAACCAAGAATCCTTAAATCTCCCGGGAACGTGGGGAGGTGAAGGAAGGTCTGTTTTATGGCACACCTTCAATAAAAAAAGATTTACAGGTACGTCGTTTTCTCTTCTTTCTAGGCGTTAGATTGAGAGGCTACAGTAAACTAAGCCCCAGAGAGAGCTTGGTATAAATAAAACAATCTGACAACTGTCAAAATGAATAGCAGCCCATCAGAAACGCAATATTGAGGGAGGCTTTAGTTCCCAAATAATTCAAGAGAACTGTTAGCCAGTTACAGCAAGAGTAAAGACTTAAAGGGACATTTGGAGGGTATTGAGGATACCCACCCCCTTTCTCTCACCCCCCCCAAGTCTCAAACTTTGAGGCTGACTGAGAAAAATGTGTAGCATGGGTCCAATTTTCTCTCTGAAGGAATAATCAAAGCCCTCAGATCAGAGGAGAATACATTCTTCCCTTCACTCAAGACCTAGTCACTGAGCCTCCTCTGGGCAGGCGTGAGCGGGGTGATGGAAATGCAGAGTGCACGGCCGAGATTCTCCCCTGGCAGCCCAGACTGGGAGGAGCCACAGCTATAATGCAGGGTGTTGTATACAGCGGTGGACATAAATGCTGGTGTCTATTATGTTGGATAGAGAAGAGGCAACTCTGTGTGTGTACTGGTGATTGACAGGCCTGAGCTTGAAGAACACAAGGTTGTTAGGCAGGTAATGGAGGCCAGGTGATGAGAAGCCGGCGGAATAGTCATTCATTCATTCATTCATTCATTCATTCATTCATTCATTCATACAACACATACAGGGTGGGGCAAAGTTAGGACTCTGGTGCAGTGTATACAATGTATTATTTCCTTAGTACATTCTTGGCTCTTCCTCTTTCCTCTGAACACTGATTTGTTGTTCACAAGTGCCTCCCTTCACTTCCCTCTCTGCTGACCCATCCCCCCAGTGCTAGGAATGGCCCTCCTGTCTAGACCCTGGCCAATGATTAGTATGAGAATGATCATGTGGTCCACTTGGGCCAATGAAATGGGAAGAGTGGTTTTCTGGGGGCTTTTGGGAAGCGGCTTCTTTGCTTTTACCTGGAAATGATACTTCCTGGTTGTCTGGGTATTGTGTTTTGAGGCTGAGTAGTCCTATATCACTGCAGCTGTCTCACTACCACTGTAAGGATGACAAGAAACCCAGGCCAATAGGCTGGAGCCACCCAGTTCTGTGAGCAAACCCATTTCCATACTGTGAAGCCAGTTTGAGTTGCATTGTCTCTTACTTGCAGCTCAAAGCATCTAAACAGATATAAGGGCCAGTGGAACATCCAGGTGGAGATTTCTAGCAGGCACATGGGCTTCCTTTTTAGCCCTGGAGCCCATGCTGGGGTCCAAGATAGAAAAAACTCTCATGGTCACGTTCTTCTGAAGTAGGTATTATTAATAGGATTAATAATAGGATTGTTTTCCTATTCAAATAAGACCTTTTTTTTTGCTTTAAAAAAGTATTATCTTTATTTTTGAAAGTATTATAGATGTCTCCCTCCCCTCCATTTACTCTTTCCTTCCCTTCCCCTCCCCCTCCCCAGGCCTTCACTGCCCTATTGTCTGTGACCATGGGTTATGCATATATGCATGTAAGTTCTTTGGTTAACCTCATATAAGACTTTATCTATTTATTTACATTTTAAAATTATTTTTATTTATTTTTAGAGGGAAAGGAGAGAGAAACACTGATGTGAGAGTGAAACATCAATTGTCTGCCTACTGCACAACCCCTATCAGAGATCAAGCTGAAACTGGGGCATGCGCCTTGACCGGGAATTAAACCAGCAGTTTTATTTTTCAGTGTATGGAACAATGCCCAGCCAACTGAGCCACACCAGCCAGGGAAAGCCTTTTTTTTTTTTTTTTAATGAGGAAGGAAGTGGAGTAATAAAAGGAAGAACTTCCTTGAACAACACACTCTATGGTAAGGTAGTGCACAAGGTGGATTATGGAGCCTCTTTAATTGAGAATTTAAAGGAGAGATACATCTTTAAAACCAGATATTCTTCAAAGAGAAGCTGAATGACCTATTTTCTGAGTTTTTTTTAACAGTTGGGAACTCATTTTGTATTGTTTGTCCCAGATGACCTCTAAGAGACATGGACTAGCCCAGAGGAAAGAACATGAGAGCTTTGGGGTCTGGCACACATGAAGGCCAAGTCCAGCTTTCACACTTATGAGCTGTATTATCTCCCTGAGTCTCACTTGTAAAATAGAGAAAACAACTGCTTCCCAAGGTGGTCCTGTGAATGAAATTGGTAAACTCATATAAAGAATTTATACTGTGCCTGGAAAATAGTGGAGGGAGGAAGGGAGGGAAGGAGGATAAGGAGCAGGGGGAGAGAGGAGGAAGAGGAGGAGGAGAGAGAGAAGGAGAGAGAGAGAGAGAGAGAGAGAGAGAGAGAGAGAGAGAGAGAGAGAGAGAGAGAGAGATATTGTCTTTTTCTTCTCCTGTTGTCTCTAGATCTCTCTCTATTAGGCATTAGTCTCCAGCATCCTCTGCTCATGCTATGGTTACCAGTGACCTCTGCTCGTCCTCTCTGATGGTTAGTTCCCTGTCCTCATCTTGTGTGACTAAGCAGTGTCATTCCATCTGGTCAGTCAAACCCTGCCTTTATGCACCCCTTGCTTGGTTCTCTTCCTACCTCGTGGACTTCTCCTTCTCAGTCTGTTTGCTGGCTCCTCCTCATCTTCCTGAACCCTGAGAGGTGGTGTGCCCCAGGACTTGATCCTCAAACCTCCTCTCTTCTCTAGCTTTACTCACCCTTCAAGGCTTCTTATTGCAGTTCAAGTAAAAAGCCCAACATCCTTATCATGGCTACAAGCTCTACCCAACCTGTACACTTTCCCAATTCCCTCTGCCGTCTCTACTACCACTCTTCCCCAGCTCAGCTGATCTCCTTGCTGATTCTGAAAAATGCCAAACATATTCTCCCTCCATCTTCACTTACTATCTCCTCTCTCCAGAGGCTCACTATCTTGCTTCTTTCAGGTCTTTGTTCAAATGGCACTGTTTCAGAGAAATCCTCTCTAGCGCCCCGTGTAACCTGGCAACTCCCACCTCATCAGTGTTCACCTTCTTTTAATCCGTCTTCATAGCACCCAGCACCACTCAGTGCATTATATATTTATTTGTGCATTAGCGCTTTCTCCCTGTAGAGTGTCAGCCTCATGTGGTCAGGAAACGGATTTATGCACTGTTCTGTCTCCAGCTTTTTAAATGATGTTTGGCACAAAGTGGGCTCTCAGTAAATACTTTTTGGATGAATGCATTCATTAGGGATTACTGCTATTGTTATTACTAATAGCATTATTTTCCCCAACTTTAAGACTCTGTGGTTTAGAGGGATCATAGTACCAGATATCAAACTATACTGCAAAGCCATTGTAATAAAAACATCCTGGTACTGGCACAAGAACAGGCATATACATCAATGGAACAGAACAAAGAACCCAGAAATCGACCCACACTATTATGGTCCATTAATATTTGACAAAGGAGTCAAGAGCATACCATGGAGGAATGACAGTTTCTTCAATAAATGGTATTGGGAAAATTGGGTAAGGACATGCAAAAAAATGAAACTAGATTATCAACTTACACCATATACAAGAAAAAACTCAAAATGAATAAAAGACTTAAATGCAAGTCACAAAACCATAAATATTCTAGAAGAAAACATAGGCAGTAAAATTTCAGACATCTCTCACAGCGATATTTTTGCCAATATGTCTCCAAGGGCAAGGGAAACAAAGGAAAAGATAAACAAATGGGACTACATCAAACTAAAAAGCTTCTGTACAGCGAAAGACACCATCATCAGAAATGAAAAGGGAGCCCACTGTATGGGAGAACATATTCTCCAATGATACATCTGATAACAGGTTAATTTCCAAAATATATAAGGAATTCATACAACTCAACAAAAGAAGATAAAGAATTCAATTAAAAATGGGCAAAGGACCTGAATAGATACTTCTCCAAAGAGGATATACATGCCCTAGCTGGTTTGGTTCCATGGATAGAGCTCAGCCTATGGACTGAAGGGTCCCAGATTTAATTCTGGTCAAGGGCACATGCCTAGGTTGCAGGGTTGATCCCCAGTAGGGGCTTGCAGGATTTGATCCCGATCAATGATTCTCTCTCATCATTGATGTTTCTATCTCTCCTTCTCCCTTCCTCTCTGAAATCAATAAAAAGATATTTTTAAGAAAGGATATACAGATGGCCAATAGACATGAAAATGCTCAATATCACTAATCATCAGAAAGATGCAAATTAAACTACAATGAGGTATCACCTCACACCTTCCAGAATGGCTACCATCAATAAATCAACAAACAACAAGTATTGGCGAGGATGTGAAGAAAAGGAAACCTTAGTATCCTACTGGTGGGAATGCAGACTGGTGTAGCCACTGTGGAACACAGTATGAAAATTTCCTAAAAAAATTAAAAATGGAACTACCTTTTGACATGCTGATCCCACTTCTGGGAATATATCCCAAGAATCCTGAAACACCAATCGGAAAGAATATATGCATCCCTATGTTCATAGCAGAGTATTTATATAGCTAAGCTATGGAAACAGCGCAAGTGTCCATGTAGGTCAGTAGATAAAAAAGCTGTAGAACATTTACACAATGGAATACTCTGCAGCTATAAAAAGGAAGGATCTCTTACCCTTTGTGATAGCATGGACAGACCTGGAGATTATTATGCTAAGAGAAATAAGCTGGTCAGAGAAACATAAATATCACATGATCTCACTTATATGTGGAATCAAATGAACTAAGTAAACTGAATGAATAAAATAAATCCAGAGACATGAATGCATGGAACAGACTGATAGATCTCAGAGGGAAGGGGGATACGGGGAATACAAAGAGATTAACTAAATAATTTATATGCATATATGCATAGCTCACGGACACAGATATTAATACGGTGAAGATCTGGGGTGGGATGTAGGCAAAGGGGAGGGACAAAGGGGAGGAATGGGGGACTTCTGTAATACTGTCAACAATAATAAATAAATAAACAATGGTTTATGCTTACAAAGCAGGGTTAGAGCCAACGAACTCCCAAGATTCCTTTCAATTTTGCAAATCCAAGATGCATAGTACAGCGGGTGTTCTGTAAATTGCTTACATGGGAACGGATCCAAACAGAATTACTGATCCTCAAGGGCCTCAGATCACCACACTCCTGGACGTCCTACGCTTCCTAAAAGGCCATCCTGAGCGATATGGTTAGACAGCTATTTAAGACTTGTCGGTTTTGGAGGCAGTTTGACCTATGGTGAGAATGTCAAATGAAACAAAAACATTCTGACATTTTAAAAGCTTTAATTTACTCAAGATAAAAGCCTTGGCATCTGAATATGTCAAGTTTATAAGGCAGAGGCTTTAGAACAGGAATATATGCCCACCTAATGTGAGGGCATGTCAGCGAGCTGATCGTCTTGTTGCAGGAGCACACCGGTAGCAAAGTTGAAAGAAATGGAGGATGCATCCACAAAATACATCTGAACCTTGGTTTTAGGGTGGATCTCTCACTCCCATTGCATTTTGGAGTTAGGATATATGTGAAATCCAAGGATTACCATGCTAATTCAAACAGGTGCATCTCGGAGGCCCCACAGGAACAGCCCTACAGTGATGGCTGTCAATTTGTAGGATGTGGGGAAAGCATGGGCTTTAGAGTTGTATAGACTGAGGTGTGAATCCTGGCTCCGCTGTGCACAGACTGAGTATCATCAGGAAAGTTACTTAACCTCTCTGGGCTTTGGTTTCTACCATCACCTGACAGAGATTGCTCTGAATGACCCAACCATCCTGTAGGCAAGCACTCAGCAGGACTACATTTCCCAGCCTTCCTTGCAGTTAGGTGTGACAGCAGGACTGAGGCCTGGCCAGTGGAATGTGATGCGTGTGATGTGTGCCACTTTCAAGGGTAGCCCATGGGAGTCTTTCACAGGCCTGCCATCATGCCCTTTCCGCTCCTGATTTGAGGCAGAGGAGACAGCACCTCCAGAAGCTGAGAGCTGAAGACGGAGCAACCACAAGATCAGCAGGCCCATATCCCTGCATCAGTGCTTGGAGTAGAGCTGCTTGTTTTGAACTTTCAGTGAGTGAGAAATCAACTTCTATGTGTTAAGCCCCCTGAGATTTGGAGATTAGTTGTTATATCAGTGACTGTTACCCTAATATCTTTGTAAAATGCGAATTTGGAGGTTTGGAATATATGTGTTATGTTTAAAGCTCCCAGAAGAGGCCTGGGAATATAGCAAGGCTTTAATAGACACAGTTCTTACCATCTCGTGCCCAGTTAATTTATCTACAGTAGTTGTTACACATTGACCCTGGGCAGAGTTTTACTAGGCCCCCAGGGGATGTCAAGAAATATAAAACAGTTCCAGCTCTCAAGTTCCAGGTACTTACAATGGGAAGACAGTTACCTTTCTTATGTATTTTTACCCTAGAGTATTTGGCCTATGAAGGACCAGAGTGGAGTGAGTGTCTGTAGGATTAGCCATTAGAATTCAGTGGAAGATCCCTTTGTCTGGTTAGAAAGACAAGACAGCAAATCACCAGATATTTATAATGGTCCATTAAAAAATAATTTATGTTTTATTTTGGATGCATAATATATCAATTCTCTTAGCAGTTATCCATTGCTAATCATGTTAGAGATGTAGGCTATTTAGAAAATTAACCTAGAATATGGATAAAGCTATAAATTAGGACCAGGATATTCATTTCTGGGGCATTTATAATGTCAAAAGACCAGAAACAACTCAGATGTCCAATAGCAGGAGAAAGCTGGAAGTAAAACATGTTGCATCCTTTTGATGTGTGTCTCTCGGATACCCATGGATGTCCACAGACTACATACATTACCACCTGGACATCAATGACATCTTTATTTATGTCTCTGGTTCTGCCTTCTTCCCATTCTGCTCCCCTTTCTCCAACTGCCAATAGAATGTGTGCACTTGGATGTCTCAAGGACATCTCAAACTCTGCTCCCCAGCCTGAGCTTATGGTTCACACTCTTTCCGTGTCCCTCCAATGTGTCCCTCTTCCAGCATCTTCTACCTCACAATCTCCAGTTATAAGAGTCAGGGTTATAGGAATCTTCCTTGCTATTCCTCCCCACCCCCCCGCTTATCCCCATGTCCAATTCTGATGTCTAATCAGTTGGGTCCTCAGTTTGCTTAAAATCCATCCTCTTCATCTTTGCTGCCACCTTCTTGGTCTAAGCCACCATCTTCTTTCACCAGGACTGAGGCTCAGCTTCCATACTGGCCTTCCTGCAACCTAGGCTCCCCTCTAGTCTGTTCAGGACCATCTCTGCTCATCATACTCCTGCTGGTCCTCAGCCTCAGCACGCCTCGCTGACTTCCCACTGAGTACCGCATTGTCTGAGCCTTGCCTCGCTCTCCACCTTCTCTTTCCCACCTCCTTCTCTGCGATCCAGCCAGAGGACATTGCACAGCTGGTTCTCGCCACTCAGAACACACTTTCCAAACCCGCTCCCCTACTCCAGACGCACCATTGCCAGGTTCTCATCTGCATGTGTCCTGGAACTCAGACTCTGTCACCTCCAGGAAGCCCTGCATGGGCCAGCATCTGTTAGGTTCCCTCGGGACCTGCTTCTGTGACTCACACACGGACTGGACATGGGAAAAAGTGGCGTAGGGGCGCTTTGGATGGTGAGAGCCAGGTATTAAAAAAACACAAAACATTTGTTGCCCAACTGGCCTGGCTTAGTGGTTGAGCATTGACCTATGAACCAGGAAGTCATGATTTGATTCCCTGTCAGGGCGCATGCTCAGGGTGTGGGCTCAGTCCTCATTGGGGGGCATGCAGAAGGGAGCCAATGAATGATTCCCTCTCCTCATTGATTCTCTTTCCCTCTCCCTTTCTCTCCGAAATCAATAAAAATATAAAACAAAACAAAAACAACCACACACCATTTGTCATTGATAATGTAGGGTGGATCGTCTACCTAGGGCTTGAATCAGTGCTAGTCTTCCAGGTCAAAAATATTTACTGTGTGCTAGCCACTAAGCCATTTGCCTTATTCGTGTAGAGCTTGCTATTTATGTAACACGTTTCAAAAACCTGGGTATCAGGAAAGCACATTTGTATTCAGGGAGCTCCCACCACCGTGTTTTATTTCCTTGAGTAAGACATTTAATTTTCTGGGTCTCAGCCGCAATAACAATCCTCGCTGACTGCCCTGTGGTGACTGGGCTGGCATTCACAGTGCTGAAATACTTGGACATCTTCAGCCCCGGAGTGTAACGCAGAGAAGTCCGGCTTTGAATCTGAGCTGTTGAAAGTATGGCTTTCCCAAGACCCTTCCTTGATCCCCCCTGAGGACTTGTGTTCTTAAAACGGGAGAGCCAGGCAGATCCTGGCTGGCAAGAACTCAGGGATTAATGTCCAGGCGTTAACATCATAATTGGGCGGACATTGAAGGCGGCAACATCTGCTATGTGAGGCTTTGATGCCAGAGCCCACGTTGCACCTCTCTGCTGGCCAGGACCTCGGCTGGGGATTCAGCGTGGGTGGCCTTAAGGCTGTACTTAGCACATGCTCAATAGCTACTGTCAGCTGTTGAAAAGCTCGTATTAGGACTGAGAAATTGACTTGTGTCCTGGGCTTCACGGGAAAACAATGGGGACCCTGGGGAGAAGCTTCCTGCCCGAAGGTGCCCAGGCACTGGTAATTGAGTTACTGCTGAAGCAAGAAGAGGCCGTGGTCAGTGACAAGTGTCACTGGTAGGAGGTTGGCAGGCTCTGGGGAGGCCATCCTGCATTTTCTCTTGAGCATGGAGTATATGGGGATGAATTCATTCTTTAGAAGTGATTGCTGGGAGCAGTAGAGCCCAGGAATCAGGAGGGCAGTCCACAAGTCAGACTGCTGGTGTCTGGAGGTGGCAAGGTCACGGTGCTCCACACTGTCACCTGCATTGTCTCATCCAATGACAACATTCCCGGAAGGCTGTGTCTCTTATCCTCATTTTCCAGATGAGGAAACGGAGGCTCCAAGAGTTTCAAAGATATGCCTGAAGCTATAGAGCCATAAAGACGGGTTGCGGACTAGCATCTCATCTGCTTTCCCAGGCCACACTGCCTTTGGTACAATCACAGGTCCGTTTGCAGACATGACTGAGGCATGTCAATAGCGTCTTCTGTGTTTGGTGTCCTGCTTTTAGAAGGGACCTTAAATCCATCCTCTTCACACCCTGGCTTGCATGCTGTTACCTGTGCGGTGACAATAGCCTCCTGACCAGTCTCTCTGTTTCCCCCCCTCAACTCCCCATGCCACATAGCACAGACAGATGGAAGGATGGCACCTTTTTGCTTCACACCCCTCAAAGGGTTCCCATCACAATTAGGCTAGAATCTAAAATATTTAACGAAACCCATAAAGCCCTGTGAGTGTTCCAGTCTCTCCCACTCTGGGCCTTCTCCACAGGAATCTCCCTGTACTTTCTGGAAGGCTCTAAGCTCTGAGTTCTGCCTTGGAGTCTTCAGATATGCCATTCCTTCTGCCCGAAACACTTTCCCCCAACTTTTCTCCTGGATGACTCGAGGTCAACCTTAAATATTCCTTACTCAGAGAATATCCCTGTCTTAACCATTGCTCCTCCTCAGTATCCTGAACTCTCTTCATTACCGTTTAATAATATGCAAATATCTCTTCCTTTGTGACATTATAGACTGTTTGCTTATTTTTGGTTAGGGATCAAGATGATCTGTTCCCCACAATTTCCCCAGCATCTGACACACTCAGTGGATATCCAGTAAGCACTTCAAGAAATTTTTGTCAAACGCATCAACGGTTCTCAAAAACTGTTGGCTTCGTCCCTGACAACGTGAGTGCACATGAGCATATTTATAGAAGCCGGGTCATTATAATTCCGCTTCTCCCATTTATTCACCTATGAATCATTTCCATTGATGTTTACTAAGTACCAACTGGGTGCTGAGGATGCACAAGTTGAGTGAGTAAAGTGCCAGCCTTCCGGTGACCCAGTGGGGGTGGGGCCGGGTGGATGTAGGAATGTGTAGGGGCAGCGCCGTGCCTTATGAGTCTGCTGTTCCAGCTTTGGGTCACTGACCCTCCAGTCACCAAACTGTGTGACTTTGGGCACCTCTTTGAGTTCCGGGTCATCTGTAAAATGGGGAGGGCCATATGCATCTGGTAGGGCTGTTCTGATGCTAAATCGAAGGAGAGCAACTACATAAAAGCAAATCTCTGAAAAGAGAAGATGTTTTGCTGTTGTTATTATGTGAGTAAGGCATAAAGGTGAGTTGGGTGAGTTCTGCCTTACATTGGGGTTTCAGGAAAGCTCTTATAAATGAGAAAGTGCCTTCGAGGCAAGGTGGATAAAAGAGAAGAACAAAGGGGGACTTCTGGGGGCCTAGAGGTTGTGGTATTTTGAGAACCAGCCTTCCCCATGTCTCTCTCTCCACACTGACTTCACTTTCCCCAGAATAGTTCAGCCTGTTCTTTGAGAAGTTCCCACCCCGCCATCCACTCTTCCTCCCCTGTTCTATCCCTGTTCCCATCCTTGTCCTCCCCATATAAGCCTCTACCTCCAGTTTTTTCCTCTTAAAACTGAGAAGAATGAAGGATCGGAGCCATCTCTGTCATCCATCAAATAAAACTGGGAGTTGGCAGCCATGGTTTATTAATGACTACTCAGCTCTTCTCTCTCAACATCTGGAAGACTTGTGCCCCAGGAGGGACAAGCCAGTGACATGCAGGGACAGACTTATCACAACTTGGAGATGGATGGGGACCCTGAGGCCATCTCATCGGGCCTCCATCCCGAGCAGGAAGTCCCTGGCAGCACCCTGGAGGAGGGGCCACTTAGCCCCTGCTGTCCCTGTCCAATGGGTCAGAAGTGTGAACTTCAGTCTCCAAGCCCAAATGCCAGCACAAGAAATGTAATGTCAACATCTCTTCCAGGAAGAAACAGTATGATGTTTAAGAGTCCAGATTCTTGGGACCAGACTGCAGGGCTCACATCCCAACTCTATCCCTTGGACCAGTTCCTATAGCCCAGCTTCAGTTTCCTCATCTGGGAAATGGGCCTGGGAATTGTAATTCCTTTATCACAGTTGTTGTGAGGACCAGTGGGGAGCACTTAAGAGTCTATAGTGATAACTGGGAAAAGTATTGACTATTATTTGAACTTGTGGTGGAACCCTTTCCAAGCAAGGGCTTGAGTGGGATTACAAGGGCCCAGAAAAAGCACCAGCCTCCCAAACCCTTCTGAGGAGTAGACTTCCTCCACCAGAAAACAGTGCCTTTCACCACACAGGAGCAGAGAAGCTTGTGGCAGAGCAAAGAGAGACCGTCAGGCCTCTGCAGTTGGGCAGCCGGTAGGACTTGGTTGGCTGCTTACTAACCCACTAGCCTTGGCAACTACCTCAGTTTCCTCTCTTACACGATGGGGGCATTATCCGCACATCAGAGGATTGAGTCTGATTGGCATCATCTCCCCTGGTTCACTCTCTTTCTAGGCCACCTTCATTTATTGCCTTGGTGATTGCACTTGTCTCCCAGTGGGCCTCTTTGTTGCCACGCCCATTCGCATCTAGGCTGTGCTGCACTCCGCAGCCAGAGCAGCTTCTGAAACCCATGTCAATGAATGGCACCCCTTTTCTTAGACCCTCCAATGCTTCTGACATCCCTCAGGGCAAATGCCTCGCCCGAGCCCACAAACACTCCCATGCCCGGCCCCACTTCCTTTCTGTTCCTCTCTCTTCTAGCTCTGCCCCTCCTTCACTCTGCTCTCTCCCACCTGCCTCCTTAGAACACTGAGCACTCTCAGGGCCTTTGCATTGGCTGTACTCTGAACCCAGAATGGGCTTCCCCAGAAATCAACGCTTGTTCATTCTGTTCAACTGTCACCTCCTCTGAGAAGCTTTCCATGGTTACCCTGCCTTCTGTAACATTCCTTTTTGTCATTCCCTCTCCTGATACCCTGCGTCATTTTTCTACACAGCACTTATCACTGCCTGGCAAATGTTCACGTATCTGTTAGTTTATTGCTTCTTTCTTCCCATTAGGCTACAAAGCCCATGAGGAGGGCGGGGATCTGACTTTGGTCTATGCTGGATCTTCAGTACCCAGCACAGTGCCTGGCTCAGTGCAGACAATCAACAAGTATTTTTTGAATGAACAAGTATATAGTATGCAACACAGATGAACATTTGTTTATGAACATGTGCCTGGTCCATTGTGAGTGTTTGATAAATGTGAGTTTTTAATTCCTTTATCACCAGACTAGAAAGAACACTTAAAAAGCAAATGTTCTTTGGGAGGGGTAATGTGTTGATTTGAATTCACACGGGATTCCTGTAAAAGGGAGGACTGAGTTGGGAGGGCAAGAAAGCAGGCCAGGGGCCGTGTAGACAAACTTCTCTTGCTAGGCAATTTTGCCCTTGGCCAGCTCTGTGTATGTCTGTGTTTACGACAATTCTCCAGGCAATTGAATTGCATTACCCTTTTCATTCTAATAATATGAACAGAATTCAGATGTGGTATTTGATGATGTCTTGTCTATTGAATGACTTCAGGACTGCCTGGCACGCTGCAGCAAATTACTGTCAACTTGAGGGCCGCCGTGCCTCCACCAAAGTGCCAATATTTCCGTGGAAAATCCCGGTCATTTACAGTTTATGTCTCAAAAATGAATTTTTATTTCATTGGCTTAATCTTTAGAGTTATCAGAAACGTGTGTTTATTCCCAGCGAGACTTCAGCTGCAAGATTCTTATAACAAGGCCAGAGCTGGAAGATTTCCTGAAGGGAGAGAAAGAAAAGCATTCCCTGCCTGGCTGGAATTGCTGTGTGTATGCTACCTGCTGGGAGAGAGAAGAGGGTAGACTGGATTCCTTCCAGAAATCGGAAGGGAGGATGATTCCAGCTTGGGAGGATGTTAAAATCTTAAGAGCAAGGCTGCCCTAGAGAAGGGAGGACGTAGAGGAAAGAGAGGAATGAGTGACTGTTTTCCCCAGCTCTAACTGTTATCTATCTATCTATCTATATAAAAGGCTAATATGCTAAGTGTCTGAGTGTTTGACTGGTCGCTCTGATGTGTACTGACTACCAGGGGGCAGATGCTCAATGCAGGAGCTGCTGAGCTGCAGTGACTTGGCAGTGGTGGTTCTCAGGGGATGCACCCTGAAACCAGAGAGGAGGAAGCCTGATTCTTCATGGGACTCTTACGATTCCCCCTTTGGCAGCGGTGAGGTTATGTTGTTACTGGGGCACTGTTGGTCCTGAATCTGGTCTACTGCACACTTGTTTGTGTTCTGCACCCTGTACAACAGCAACCTTGCAGAGTGCCCTCTCACACTCCAGGACACTTTGGGGGATGTCAGAGAGCCGGTTTCAGCCCGATGCCCACAGGCCAGGCCGAGGGACCCCACCTGCCAGAGGGACCTGCTCATTCCACAGATGCCCTTGGAGCCACAGCGCCTCCCCAGATGCAGCTGGCTGAGAAGGGACTGCGGGAGGTTGGCTCCAGGGTGTATCTGGCCCATCTAGCCCAGTCCTGCCCCTCTGGCCACCTTCTAATTAATTTCCTTTCAATGTGCATGAATCTGTGCACCGGGGTCACTAATTATATATATATATATACTTATTTCATGAAGGAAGGGAGAGGAGAGAGAGAGAGAAACATCAATGATGAGAATCATTGATTAGCTGCCTCCGGCACACCTCGCACTGGGGATCAAGCCCACAATACAACCCAGGCACGTGCCCTGACTGGGAATCGAACCGTGACTTTCTACCTACCTCATAGGTCGATGCTCAACTGCTGAGCCACATCCACTTGGCTCTAACTGTATTCTTAAAATCAAATACCTGGACATCCACTGCCGGCAGCCATTCCTTGGGCCCGGCACATAGTAAGCACTCAAGAATCCTAAGTTTAATTGGAACTGAACTTAGCTGGTGAGCGTTTGGAGCTCCTGTATTTGGATGGGAAGACGGCTGAGTCTCCCCGCACAGCCCTCCTGTGCATTCAGATTGCCTAATCATCTGCCATAAGAAGCAGCAGTGTTGAGCGTTTGGCTGTGTCACAGCTTGCAGCCCTTCCCAGGGGAATCTCCCTGTCACCGACAGGCACAGCTTCCCCCACGCATTGGGTCTCTGAGTCAGAAGGGCATGTTTTTGCTGCGACTAATTTTACTACTCTTATTTCTATCAAATGGGTAAAAACCCCGTTAGCTTTTTAGGGAAGGGGTCCACACCAGCTGAGACCTTGAGATTAGTTATCTTGATAAAGAGGAGTTTTGCTAACCAGCCCCTTAACCTGCTTCCTCATTTCCTGTCCTTAGACAATGGGAGAAAGACAGGCTGCACGGTGAACACTGTCATCACAGCAACTGGTCCTGCAGCTCGTAGGCCTGCCAAGGACTGCTGGAGCCCTAGGTAATTAGTGAAGTGGTAGCCGCTAGCGGACCCAGCTCCAGTGCAAAGCGATTGGCTTAGCGATTGTATTAAATCCCAGTGAAGGGATTATGCTGAGCAACAGATACGGGAAGATGCCATTGCCTTTTTCTGTCTGTCTTTCAGCAACAAACAAAACAAGCAAAATGCTTTGTTCACTTGGGGCTTGTATTCTAATGATCCACCGCTGTCTAGCCATCTCATGCAGTGACTTGAAATGACACAGACAATACCATCACAGAAAGAATCAGGCTCAAAGAATATGTCAATCAGAAGGGAGGGTGAGTACCAGAGGAGAAGAAAAGAAAACCCAGTGAGCAGGTCATAGGGTCTTATACAGCTGACAGTGCTAAATGGGAACTTTGGCCCACAGATCCCAGATAACCGAGGCAGAGAGGGAAAGTATATCAGTCACAAGAATTTCATTGTTCAGAAAGGGTCATTACTGCTTTCCCTCTTTCTTCTCATAATCATATCTGTTATTTAATTATAGCACCTTATTTAATCCTTAGAACAATCTTATGACCATAATGATAGTAATGATGATGATCATATCATTATGACTAGCCCCACTTTACATTTGGAAAAAGGGGGGCTTAAAAAAGTTAAGTACCTTACTCAACATCACACCTGGAAAACGGCAGAGCAAAAAAGGAATTCTCAAGCTGTCTGAATTCAGAGCCTGTGCTCTTAGCCATAAATGTCACTGCCTTTTCTGCAGGGCAAACTGAAAAAGTACATTGATGGTCCTGGGCAGAAGCCTAATTGCCCTGAGAGATATTCTCCTGCCAGGGATCTGGGAGGGAGGGAGAAAAAGAGAGGGGATTGGATGTTAATTAAAAACACACACACACACACACAACAGATTCCAGAGAGGAAGGAAGAGGAATAGGTAGATAGAAACATCAATGACGAAAGGGAATTATTGATCAGCTGCCTCCTGCATGCCCCTAATGGAGATGGAGCCCACAACCTAGGAATGTGCCCGGACTGGGAATTGCACAGTAATCTCCTGGTTTATAGGTCAATTCTCAACAACTGAGCCACACCAGCCAGGCAGGAAATTGGATATTAAATATGAAACTCATCAGCTTTTAGGCCCAAGACATTCCAATAGCCCAAGAATGGGAAAACCAGAGCTATTAGGTCCCAGGTTCAAAGATGACCTGGCTTAAACTGGTCTGACCATTTGCACCCATTTTCTGATGTCATAAAGGTATGATCTTAGCAAGCAGTAAAAATTCCCTTTTAGCGTGACTCTTGCTGTCCTTAGGCTCATCCTCTTATCATGGAACCTCATTAGGGCTCTAAGAGATGCTCCTCTTCCAGGAAAAGCAGCTGGAAGGCGCTCTCCAAGGTGCTGAAGCAAGAGTTGCTTTTCTTCTTTTTTAGATTGGATTCTTGCCTTTGAGTCACAACTCCTGGTAGCTATGAATGGGGGGATGGGGGATCCGGTGGCGGGGGCCAGGGAGGAGGGGCGTCGGAGGAAGAGGGAGGAAGCGCATCAAAAATTCTCCTTGAAAAAGGAGACACCCCACATGACCAAGCTGAGAAAACATGCCAATTTGTAAGCATTCAAGTTTATTTGCAGGTGATGTTGACCCTAAAAAGGGAGTATAGGTTAAAAAGGATATATAGTGTGGACTCTGGAACTAGACTACATTGGCTCAGACACTCACTAAGCTGGGTGACATTGGGGAAATTCCTTAAACCTTCGATGCCTTAGTTTCCTCAAATGGTAGTAACAACAATAATAATGACAATACTGATTTCAAAAAGAGTTGCTATGAGGATCAAATGAGTTAAAAGTTATGAAATGCTTAAAACAGTTCCTGGCAAGTAATAGGTCCTATATATGTGTTTGTCAAGAAAGTTAGTTACATTCCTTGGGGCAAAATAGCTTGGTAATGAGGTCATCTCTGGAGTGATGAACCTTATGCCATGGGCTAGATCCAGCCTTAGGGGATGCGGTAATGGCAGATGGCACAGAAAACAGTATCTCGCTCTCATCCCTCTCTATCACATTTACATGACAAGACAAAAGCCTGCACCAAATCTGTTGCATCTTGGAATACTAAGTCCAGTCATTTTCTAAAATATTGAATTCTGTTTGCTATACACTTCTTAAACAACAGCTGTTTATCCACCCCACAGGTGATAGTGAGTCAGTTTTGGGTATTGTTTCATGCATATCCATATCCCTGGTTTTCCTTGTGGGGATGTTAGAGGCTCTAATTAATTACTGTTTGCAAAGTACTGGGAAATTCTCTAGTGAAAGTTGCTATAGAAATGCAGGTTGCTGTACTATTTATTCTATGTGCTTGTCATTGTTTTCAAAGTTTACTGGGAAAAGATGGAGAATTTCTTTTTTCGTGGCAGTGGATTAGTGCTGTGTAAATTGGCATTTATGGATGCTGTCACCTTATAGAGACCTTGTATCTCTGGAGCTACACAGATCTCATATGGGAAGTGTACATGAAGCATATCCTCTTTTAGTTTTGCACCCTCCCCTCACTCAACTCCTTTATTTCCCACAGTCGAACAGATGTGAAAAGAAACATTGTAAGAAGCCACTGTATACTAGCATATCCAAATGTAAAGAAGTCAAATACATATCCTATCTAATATAGAGGGAATATGCTAATTGACCATCACTCTGTCACAAAGATGGCTGCACCCACAGCTGAGGCCAAGTTCCCATAAGGAGCTTTAATGAGCAATCAGCAGGGACCTGAGGCTACACCCTCCCCTGCCCCTGTGGGGCTTGACAGGGGACCTCAGGCTGCACCCCCCTGCTCTGACATCAGGCTGGGGGACCTCAACACCCCCCCAACCAAGTAGGGATTGACAGGGAACTTCAGGCCATGCCCCTGACCCCAGAACCAGGTCAAGGGACCTCAGACTATACCCTCTGCCTGGTGGGGCTTGATGGGGGACCTTAGGCTGTGCCCCGCACCCAGCATTGCTTGACAGGGGACCTCAGGCCATGCCCCCCACCCAGCGGGGCTTGACAGGGCACCCCTAGTGCTGGGTTGGGGGAACTCAGATTGCACCCCCCACCCAGCAAAGCTTGATTGGGGACCTGAGGCTGCACTCCCTCCCAGTGCTGGGCCAGGAGATCTAAGGCTGTGCCCCGCCTCCCGGCCTGGAAGGGCTTGATAGGGAATCTCAGGCCATGCCCTCTACCTAGAGGGTCTTTATGGGGGACCTTAAGGCACACTCCTTGCCCTGACCTGGGCTGGGGACCTCAGGCCACGCCCCCCCCACCCTAGCACTAGGCCAGGGGACCTGAAGTTATGCCCCTGCCCGGCAGGGCTTGACAAGGGTGGGATTGGCTGGGTCTGGATCTAGCCCAATGGGGTGGGGGTAGTTGGGTCTGGGTCTCACGTGGTTTTGAGGTGCATGTGGGGAGGCAGGTACTTGACTCTGGGTCCCATGATACACCCCAGACTCTGACAGGAGGAAGGTTTTCATATACACTTCACTAATTTTCTTTCATCTCTGACACTTCTATTATAGAGAAAGGGCAAGAGGCAATATTAAATTATTTCCTCTAATCCCCTTTTAATGTGCACCAATTTTGTGCACCGGGCCACTAGTTTCTCTATAAAATTTCCTTTAAAGAGTCAGTTTTTTGCTTACAACACTCCTCCCATTAATTTATCATAAAATTTGAGCAACATTAAATTGAAATAAAATTTGGAACTAGAAAGAAAAGAAGTTAGAGGTAGACATAAACTTCAGCATTAAAATCATGTGTTGGGTGCCTCCACCTACAAATCTATCAAAAATTTTGGCTTGACTTGATTTTGTAAAAGTGTGAAATGATAATAGCAAGCTCACATCTCAGAAATATCTTTCCATGGTTGTAAGTATATATGCTTTTCTTTTTTTCTTCACTATCTATTTCTCCTACTTTTCAGGGAAATACCTGTTTTATAGGGATGGTTGGCCACTATTGATGAAATATACCCACTTTCTTTTAATGTTTCTGTTTCCTAACTCAAGTTTGAGATAATGACATCACTCCTGGCATACTGGAAAAGCAAAATAAAACAGAGAACACACACCAAGTTCACTGGAATGAAAATTGAGCATTACACAGAGAAAGAACAGAGGATCTTGTTTGCAAGCTGTTCAAGTGGTGATGAAATCTGAATCAGATAAGATTGCTATCCTTGCTACTATTAGCTGTTCTCAGCCAAGTTTTATGTATAGCCTCACAAAAATTGATTTGCAGTCAGATATATTTGATTTTAAAAATCTTACAAAATCTGCCCTGGCTGGTTTTCTCAGGGGTTAGAGCATCAGCCCATGGACTGAAGGGTCTCGGGTTCAATTCCCAGTCAAGGGCACCTACCTCGGTTGCAGGTTTGATCCCTGACTCTGATGGGGGTGCATTTGGGAGGCAATCAATTGCGCGCGCTCCCCCCTCCTTTCCACTCCCTCCACTCTCTCTAAAAAAATCCATGGAAAAATATTCTTGGGTGGAAATTAAAAAAAAAATCTCACAAAATCTAAGAAGTCTATTTTAGTTTATAAAAAAGAGCAAATAATTTCCTCTTGTATCTGAATAAATGTAAAACCATTCTTGGATTAATGGCCATTTTCTTACTCCCCAACAGGCACTGGGGGTGCCAGTCACAGCACATATCTCTTAGATATTCTAGTGGTATGCTCTTACATTCAACTTGGGAATCTCATCAGCTCTCCCCACCCCTTTCTTCCCCCTGCCTACCTCTCCCAGCTGCAGACACGGATGCTCTCCTCTGGCCTCCCATAATATCTGTGTGCTAGAGATTTCTCACATAGTAATCAATAAAGGAAAGGATGAATGAATGAGGCGAGTATTACTACATGAGGGTAGGGAGTCTTGTTTTCTATTTTCTTACAGCCTTTGGTGTGGTGGTCTGATTGCAGGGGCAGCAATGATACTAAGTATTCCAGCCACCCCATCCTGGTCTGCTCCCAGCAACAGCTCTGGATAGCTTTTGCTCCTAGTGGATTAGTTACATTGCAAGTGATCAATAAGTCAAATGATTCCGGCATGTCTTCATTTAAAATTCTTAGGGATGCTCTCACTTGCTTAGCTGCATTCAGTCCTATTGATTTACCTATCAAGTTCTTCCACTCGGCTCCCTCTCTACTCACCATTCCAGACCAGGCCACCATCGGCTTTTGTCTGGACAGCCACAGTGGCCTCCTCACAGGTCTGCCGCAGTCATCCTGGCTTATTCTTATCTTTTCACCTGCACTTTAAATTACCGGCGGGGTAATTTAAAACGGGAATCTTAAAAACAGACATCAGGGGCGCTCAGGCATGGTGGGGCAGCCATGTGAGGACACAGTAAGAGAGTGACCCTCTGCCTGCCAAGGACAGGCGAGAAAACAAACCTGCCGATGCCTTGATTTTGGACTGCTGGCCTCGGGGACGATGAGAAATAAATGTCTGTTGTTTAAGCCACCCAGTCTGTGGAAGTTGGTTGTAGCAGCCTGAGCATACTAACACAGATGCTCGAACAGAATTAACACCCACGTCATGAGAACACCCCACCCAGAGCAAAGCCCTGCTTCCTTGAATCTTCTCTGAAATCACCTAAGAGCACAAGCAACATCTGGCACCATGTCCTCAGAGTAGCCTCCTACTGAGATGCTCTCCAGTCCCCCAAGGAGTGTGGCCTGAGCACTGGGGCACAGGCCTGGCCGGTGCTTCCTGAGAGATGCAATATGCTGTTGCACCCCAGCCACTGTCTCTCTGCTCTCTGTCTGCTGTGATGCCCACCTGGCCCCTGAGACCCCACCAGCCTTGGGAATGCCACCTGGCATCTGGCAACTGGTACTTTTATGCCAGAGAGGGCGGCTTCTCGGTGCCCGCTTCTTTCATTCCTTGCCAGAGGCCTGTTGTTTCTCAGAATAGCAGGTTCTCTTTGCCCTACGAGTGGCCATTGACCTGGGGCCAAGCCTCACTAACTAATGTCACTAGTCTTAGAGATCTCTGCCCAGATTCCCTCCCACCCACCAGCCATAAGCCATCCAGGCCTGGGGATCCGCATTCTGCTTTACTTCTTCCTAAAGAAGTGCTGGAACTTTCCTGTGGGCCCCAAATTCCGGCCCAAGCAGAAGCCCCCCTCCAAGTGTACATGGCACGCTTATTCTGAGGACAGCTCTGTCTCTACAGAGAAAATTATTTTATAGTTTCCCAGAAATGAGGCATCAGTAAGGTTATTTTTTTCCAGTTGGTTTTTGCACACATCTATGTACAACTATTAAAATACCTTTTGAGTTTTATATTTGATATTTTTCCACAAAATAACTGCCATGGCCATGCCAGCCACTCAGGGTCTCCATCCACCAGGAGTCTCCCTGTCCTCGTTCAGGGGAGCAGAGCTAGCATAGGGAGGTTCAGTCACATGCCCACCTAGGAAGTGCTGATTCAAACTCACACACTCTAGGATCTGGTCAAGATGGACACTGCACTCACCTCTTCCCATGTCCACATGAAATTATAACTCAGTTATAGAACAATCAACCTAGACAACCAGCTGAAGACTAGCTGAACGGAAGTCCTGTAACTTAGGATATAAAGAAGAGGCCACATTAGGACTGTATAGATCTCATTTTTGTCATAAATAACATTAATGAACATTCTTTAACGTGAAACTTTCTACCATATTTTATTATATCCTTAAGCTAAATTCCTAAGAATAGTATTGAATTAAAGAATATTAAAAAAATAAGAGGCAAATCTTATGACATCAATTCTTGGTTTCTTAAGATCCGTCAGGTTCCCATTTGCTTTAAGAACAAAAATAAACATCAGCCTTGGTTTCACCTCCCACCAGTCTTGCTTCACTTTTATTTTGTTTTATTCCAGTCACTCGCCTTCCTTCCTGGTCCTTAATTATCTCAATTTGCTCTCAGGACCTTTGCACATGCCCATTCCTCTGCCTAGAACACTCTTTTTCTTCCTCACCTTTTACCTGATTGCCATGTCATCCCTTAAAGCCCAGCTTCCTCCAGGCAAGCTAACCCTCTGGTTACACACTCTCCTAATTCCTTAGGCTTTGTCTTCACAACACTGAGCAGAGTGTGTGTGTGTGTGTGTGTGTGTGTGTGTGTATGTGTGTTGTTGTTGTTGTTTTGCTCCCCACCTGATCCCCAGAGCTTAGGCTCTCCTGGAACAAAGTAATTATTTTTAAAAATTTGTTGAATAAATGAATGAGTGAGTAACTCTGGGATAAACTTAAAGCAGAGCTAGAGGGGAAAAAATCTATATGCTCAAACATTTATTTTCTAACTACCGGGCAGGTGTGACCAGCCATGTAATAGCATTGCCCAGCTCTTCTCCCAGCAAATCCTTGGTATCAACTTGAGAAAGAATGCAGTTCCTCCCCACCCCCCAGGACCAGTTAAGTTCTTTATGAAATGATTCCATCAAGTCATGGCAGGTATCCAAGAGGCTCATAATGAAATGCAAACAGAAAATGTAAAAAAGAGCACATGATTTCCAAATCAAGCATTGGGAAAAAAATTACCATGCAATTGTACAATGACAGTCCTTTATCTGTGAAATAAATAACCCAGAATCCATCCGTGCAGAATGTCCTAGACACCCATTGCTTTTGGTAAAATGAAATAAACAATCCTCCCTCACAGGGTTCCTGCTGGCATTTCTACCGTGTCTTGCCATTCATGGTTCCATATCTTATATTCCAGGACAACAAACACATCTTCCCTTTGCCTCAAACTCTCTACCCTTTACCCATCTCCCTCTTTGTCCTCTCATTTCTAGGATCCCTGAGAGAACATTTGTTATCGTTTCCCTGCCCAAGTAACACCTTATTCAACTGCATTTCCCAATGCAACTGAAGTTTTAACTTTCCCTTCACCATCTCAGTAAATAGCTCCCTTCCACAGCCTCCATTTCCTCAAGACAGAACCCTGAGGATCCTCTCTGCTTCTTTCTTCTCTCCTGGACCAGCCACGACTCATCCATCAGCAAGTCTTGTCCCAAATGTATTCCTTTCTCCAACCCCCATATCCTAATCTTAACCATCATCTTGTGTGCAAAGGTTTCCCGATGGGTCTTCTCCCTTCCACCCATCTCCTCCTTTCTTCCCTCAGTTGTCAGCACAATCTTCTGGAAGTAAATTAGGTCATACTAAAAAGTCTTCTGTGATTTCCCATTTTACAAAAATAAAAAAATCAAAAAAAATACAAGCTTCCTTCCATGGCCTACAAATCCCTATGCGAGTTGGTTCTTGCCTTCTTAATTTTCAGACCTCAGGGCCTTCTCAACTCGGTATCTTCATTTGGGGCATCTCAAACTTGACATGTGCTCAGCTGTGCTCCTGACCTCTTCTAGCCCCCAATCTGCTCCTCCCCAGCCTCTGACTCTCAGGAAATGCCATCCTTCCAACTGGTCTCCAACATCCCCATACATCTCCTGTAAGCATTCCCCATACTTACTGCCTTCTAACCATAGAACCCAGAAAGAAGGTCAAGTTCTTAGCATGACCTCAAGGACCTTCCTGAGCTGGCCTTGTCCAGCTCTTCTGTCACATCCTGCCTTCCCTCTCTGAAATGCAGCCTCCTGGCCTTCTTTGAACCTTGCTAACATGTTTTTGTTTTTTTGCATTCAAATCCTTCTATCCCCTGCTTCCAGAATACCCTTCACTCCCCCTAACTCATTAATATATATATGTGTGTGTATATATATATATATATATATATATATATATTTGATTTTTTACAGAGAGAAAGGGAGAGGGATAGAAAGTTAGAAATATAGATGAGAGAGAAACATCAATCAGCTGCCTCCTGCACACCTCCTACTGGGAATGTGCCCGAGAACCAAGATACATACCCTTGATCGAAATCAAACCTGGGATCTTTCAGTCTGCAGGCCGGCGCTCTGTCCGTTGAGCCAAACTGCTTAGGGCCTCCCCCTAACTCTTGCTCACCCTTAGACTCAGCCCTTTTCCTGAACCTCTGAACAAAATCTCCTCATTATTTATGGACCTCCTTTCTTCCCCTCTGCACCCCTACCCTGCCCTCGCCCCACATGTGCCTCTTCTCTGCAAGACTTATCACAGCAGTGACTGGACAGCGATTGGTGTGCTTTCTTGATTGATGTCTCTTTTGCCCACAGGGCTGTATGGTCAGAAAGGCCGGGATCACAGCTAGGTCTTTGCATCCCATCCCCATCAAGCTGCCCCTAGCAGGTGCTCAGGACTGTTGCTGGATAGTGAATGTGGGGCAGGATATCCTGCTGAGCAATTAATTTAGGTTGTATCTTTGCTGGTAGTTAGTTTTCACACCCCATCCCAAGGAGGCAGACAAGCCTCAGGGGCACAGTAATGGCATGGGGTGTGGGCTGCAGCATGCCCCGTGCTAGAAGGCCCAGGCTGTAAGCAGGAGCAGCTTCGTTTGGCAAGCACAGTTGGCCCACGTGGTATTTCTTCATCCTAATTTGGATGAATTACTAACATTGAAAATTGGGGAGGTTTCACATACAAATTTGAATATTTGAAAAGTCGAAAGATCCTGCAGCCTTGGGCCTGCAGGGTGTCAGATGTCTGGGGCTGACCTGGGTTGCCTCCTGGGGTCTGTGTTGTGCAATTGCCCACAGTTCCCACCTGGAATGCTTCTGCCATTAGGCTACCTGCCCGGCTTCTGTGCACTGGAGGCTGTGGCGTCCAGTCTTGGCTCACAGCATGCAGTGCTGGGTCACCTAATGATAAATGAGAAGGGCTCCAAGGGTTGTGAAAGGTCAAGGAGAACCAACCTGGAGAGGCCAGAGACATTTGCAGACCCCAAAGGCCCAGGCTTTGTGAGGGACTTTCACACCAGGCTCTGAGCCTGTGTCTAAGCTTGTGGAAGCAGTGGAGATGTCCACCTTCGGGACTAGGAATATGGACAAGGAGATGACAGGCCCTTTCTTAGAGATTCTTATAGGACCTCAAGGATTCTTCCATGCTAATGGGGAGAGAAGACATTATAGATTATATATATATATACATACATATACACTAAATGGCCAGATTATTATTAGAGGCCCAGTGCATGAATTCGTGCATGGGTAGGATCTGGCCAGCCTGGCCAGGGGGAGAGGACATGAGCAGTCTGCCAGCCTGCCTGCTTGTCGAACTCCTGGTTGAGGGGACAATTTGCATATTAGCCTTTTATTATATAGGATATACACTGAGTGGCCAGATTAATATGCATTCAGAGATCATAATAATCTGGCCACTCAGTGTATATGTATATGTATACGTATACGTATAAGTACATGTATATGTATATGTATATGTATATGTATATATCTCTCTCTCTCTAAGAACTCTGTGTGTGTGTGTGTGTGTGTGTGTGTGTGTGTTGGAGTACTTTTAGAGGTAGATTTAATTTGTTTTAGAACAAATAAAGTAATTCAGCTTTCATACCTGCAAGAGTTATGGCTCACACTCATATCTGCCTCATTTAATAATGTTTCCCATATTTTTAAAGGAGAGGCAACCTTTTTCTCTGAGGAATGGTTTTATTCCTATTTCATCTTGTACTAATGAGTGAATTTGGGCATGCTTGATTTCCCATGGTCCCTTTTCTTCCTGTAGTTTTAAAATCCATACTTACAAGAAGTCCATTATAACACTGCTCATTGTTATATATATATTGAGAGATAACTGTGGCAAAAGCCATGACTTCAAAAGCCAAAAGTTAAAAACCAGATATGTCAGTCCATTAAGAAGTGCTGTCTTAGCCTCAGCCTTATGAACATGTTTCAGTTTAATCCAGACGTGTTCTGGGCTCAGGATGAGCTTTAGCTACAAGAGGTTAGCCAGGCTGATGTTGCTCAGTGGATGAGTATTGACCTATGAACCATGAAGTCACAGTTTGATTCCCAGAGAGTACATGTCTGGGTTGTGGGCTCAATCCCCCGTAGGGGACATGCAGAAGGCAGCAGGTCAATGATTCTCTCGGGAGGGAGAGAGCAGAGTCTGGGGCTGGGCTGGAGAATTTCAGCATTAGTGCAGGAGTCTGGAGAAGCAAGAGGTGCTTCTGTGGGTTATGAGTTGAGTCCACTTGATTGTTCCCACAGGATTGGAATTCCATTTTAATTGCTCTTTGACTAACTTCTTCATATGTGACTCTTCGCTGAGCAGCATTCTGTTATTTGTACAGGTTACACAAGTTCAGGCTACTGGATTTTTGGTAGAATAGTTCCTGTAAGGAGAATATCAACTCTTCTACCTGATGTTTTGATTAAGTCATTAAAATTTGGATTAAGTGAAGCCCTTCTCCACTCCTGCATCAGATATTTAGGTTTTGGATGTCCCCACACCGGTTTGTTCATGGTTCTATTCTAGTACTCACCTCCCTGGATGGCAGTTTGTCAGTTTATATGTTTGTCTCCCTTCCTTGACGTAAGACTCTAGAGAAGAGAAACCAACCATGTTCTATTGGTCTGAATAGAGTCAACTTAGAGCTACCACCACAGTAATTGGCACTTACTAGGTACTCAGGAAATGTTTTGTTGAATGAATGAACTACTAATGGGTGCAATTTACTTGTCTTTCACATCTCTTTAGTAGGTTCACAGTAAGGACTCTGAACGCATTTAGGTAGTAGAGGTGGAGCTGTCTAGTAAATAGAGTCTAACCTATTGTGGGAGCTGATTTAAGTTAAGAAATGAATGTTCTCAGGAAACAGTGTGGGAACTTGTAGTCATCTTTCTTATAAATGATTCAGGGGAGGGAAAGACTATGCGTTGACGAGTTTGCAGATGACACTAAGTTGCGCCCCCCCGCCAATGTAGATTCGTCCTTGACTCCTGTCTTTCATCATCCACATTCAGTTCAGAGCAAACCCTGCTGGCTTCACCCTCAGACACAGCCCGAGTCCAACCACTTCCCATCATCTCTCCGCTCCTTGCAATCCCAGCCACCTCCTGGCTCACTGGGATGTTGTAAAGGCCTCCTGACTGGTTTTGCTGCTCCTACTCTGGTCCCTGTGGTCTGCTCTCCACCCACCAACCAGATCCCGACCCTCCTCTACTCAAAGCCTTCCAGTGGCTTCCATCACATCAAAGCAAAAGCCAGAGTCCTTTCAACCTGGCCCCTGCTGCCTCCTGGCCTCCCTTAGCTCCAGGGACCTGGGGTCTTTGCACTTCCTCAAAGGCACCCAGCACATCCCTGTTTCTCCTGAGGTGCTAGGCTCCACCCCTATATCTTTGTGGCTCTTTTTTTTATTTCACGGAGGCCTTCCTTCCCTGGCCTCCCTGGGCGAAACGGCAGCTCCTCGGCCTGCCCCTTCTCTGTTAAATTCTCCATCCCACTTCTCTCCATCTGACCTACATTTTGCTTTTTTATTTTGTTGTCTGACTATCTTCAGTAGAATGTGGGGCCCTACATTTATTGGTTTTAACAGATTCTTCAGTTTGTTGTTGTTTGTTTGCTCTGTCCATATCGCATCCTAATGCCTGGCCCAGCACCGTAAGTCAGTGTTTGACCTTCCAGAACAAATACAGGGGCAATAAATAGGGACAAAGGAGTCACAAACCCAAACAAGTCAACATGGAATATGTGACTGGAGCTTTTACAGGTCGTGGATGGGTTGCTTCCATGTGGCATGTGCTTTGGTCTGTGACGTTCGCTGTGATCACGCTGAGAAGATGAAATGATTGTGTTTATGGTTCTGTGCCTTAATTATTAAGAATCAATATTTAGTTTTTGCCCCTTTGCCTTCTACAAGAGATCAGCAGGCTCTGGGCATGGAAGGATAGCTGAGCAGGCATCCATGTCTTTTGTGCGACCGCGGGTGGACAGAGAGGAGATTGTGCTTGGTGGTGAGACTGGAGGGTATACAGAACCCAGCTAAAGGAAGAGGGTCACTGGCCTGGGAAGGCGCATGGGGCACAGATGAGGACAGAGGAGCTAGGCCTGGGTTCAGGAACCCCTGCTTGGGTGGATGGCTGGCCTGGAAGTCAGGCTGTGAATACAGTGGTACCTCAAGATACGAGTGCCCTAACATACGAGATTTTTGAGATACGAGCCGTCGAGCGAGCGATTTTTGCTTTGAAATACGAGCAACCTTTGAGATAGGAGTAATCGCGCGGATTGGCCGGCTGCACACGACCCACCAGTTTACCTCGACTCGAGCGTCTCATAGTTTCCCACGCCTCAAGGTTACGGAACGAATTAAACTCGTATCTCGAGGTACCACTGTACTGGGCTGAAACCGCCTTCACTTGGGTGTTCTCTGGATCAAGGAGTTTATCTTCATCAGATGTTACTTCTTAAATTGGATGGTGCTGGATGCTGGATTGACACTCTGTGCCTAAATTTTTTAAAAAACTCCTCAGAGTTTTGAGTTTTACAAATCTTAAAACTTTTTTTATTTTTACTGGGCACAATGAGATTGGCCATGGATGGACAGTGTTGTGATGAGGAGGACCTCCTGGAGTTTGTGTGTTTCGTCTGCCATGACCCTGGGAGGTTCTAGAATATGGAGCAGGCACCGAGATTCTGGGAGCCAGGCAGGTGGCACAATGGCATGAGTATCACCATCTCAGGGATCTGAAATGCTGTGGTTCTGGTGTCCCCGGGGGGACAAAGCAAATCTCAAGTTCTCGTCCACTTCCAACTGTGCTGAGTACCCAAGGCCCCAGAGAGGTCCGGGGAGCGTGTGGGTCGGTGGGGACTTCGTGTTTGGGGGATGAGCCTATAGACCTGTCATTTCTAGGGGATTGTCATATACAAGGGCCTTGTGATGGATTGATCACAGCATATACTGGGTTGCAATAAAGCTGCCAGTGAGGTCAGGGGATCCTTACAGAACAAATACAGGGGTGACACATATGGACAGAGACTTCACAAAGCCACATGAGTGAACAGAAAATGGCCCGAGTGTGAGTGTGGCAGGTATAAAGGAAGGCCACTCTAACCTTGAGTGGGAAGAAGACGGCCCTGGCCTTTGAATCTCAAACCAAGACAAGAACCAAGGTCAGGGCACATTCCTCCTGGAACACGAAGGGAACTTGCTGCCTTTGCCCAGACTGAGGAGGCGGGGCAGGCATCGCTGGACTGACTGTTGGGGACCGTTCAGGACGTGGGAGAGGGATGATGAGCAGAGAGCAGCACGCACTCCTATTGGGCATTTCACATCTTGAAAGATCCCTGAAATGGTTATAACTCTCCCATTTTACAGATGAGGACAATGAGGCTCAGAAGCTAGATAGTTTACTCCTATCTCATGGCTGCTAAATGTTGGGCTGGGGTTCAGACCTAGGCCTGCCTTCCTCTTCCATCTGCTCTTTGGTTCCTTCCTTCAGAGTGTTCGTATCTGCATGCCAGGCCCTGCTCAGCTACTGGGCATGTGGCCGTGGCTAACGCAGGAGCATTCCTGCTCTCATAGAGCTTCCAGTCTATGGGGGATGAAGCAGTCACAGACTGCGCAGGTGCCGTGAAGGAAACCACAGGGTGCAGTGCTGGGGCGGAGGTGGGGTGGTCAGGACCAGCTTCCCACGGACACTGAGATGGAGCGCAGCAGGAGGAGGGCTGGGTGGGGAGCTGTGTCTGGGCTTTGGGGAGCAGCAGGGAAGGAAAGGGGTTTGTATGTCACAGGAGCGGAAGGACCACTTTCGAGTCTGTAAGGAGCGGGCCGAGGGAGCGTGAGTCTGAAGGTGCTTCTCCAAAGTGAACACCCTTTTCTCTCTGGCATGTGGGGCTTCTTCGCATGGGGGGCAGCCCAGTCAGAAGAGGAGCACTTTATACTGTGGGTAGCAAACTTATGGCCTTTGGAAATCTAGGTGATGGTCGTGGCAGAAAGTACCCACCACACCCCAATAGGTGTGGACACAGTTTCGCTGAGGGGTTCCTGACGCATTCTTAAGGCAAAGGGGAAGGCAGGATTCCCTCCTTTTGAGGCTGAGCAACCTGTCTTCCTGCGATGGAGCCTTGTGGGAGTGGGAAGTGGGGCGGGGCCATGTGTAGGCGGAAGCCGGTCACCATAGGGATCCTGATGGCATTGTCACTGAGGAGCAAAGGACAGGAGGGAGGCTGACACTGCTTCGAACCTGCTCTGCCAGAAGCACTATTAGCTCTGTAACACGCCTCCCTCCCTAAGGCCTCTCCATCTCCATCAGGCAGATGGGGACTGAGGCTCAGAGAGGCAAAGCGACTTGCCCACGGTCACTCAGGCAGTAAGGGTGTGCTATGTCTCCCCAATGCCAGAACGCACGTTATTTCCCCTCACCAGCCTGAGTGGGCGTGAGGCAGGTGGGAGGGAGCAGCAGGCCCTGGGGTGACTCTGGAGGAGGGGGTGAGAGCGGGAGCAGGTTGGGAGGGGACAGGGAACTTGATTGCTGGGGTGGGCTTTGCTTTTGGGACCAGATACCCGGTTTCAAACCCCAGCTGTGCCGCATGCTGGAATCTAGCAGGTAGAGGGAACACCTGGAGTGTCCTGAGTCCTCCTGCCGCCCCTCCCCCACCTGCCACCTGAGAGGAAGCCCCCACAGCTCCTCTTGCCTCCGGCTGCTGCCGAGCAAGCAGTCCCCCAGAAGAGCCTGACTCATTTGCCCTGGCTCCCTGCCACCAAAGCTGCAGGGAGGACAGTGGGCCGGTGGCCCCGTATCTCTCTGCCTGGTCTGACCGCCCAGTCTCTAGGGGACAGACTGGGGCAGTCTCCGCACGGCGCTGCTCCTGGAACCTACTACAGAAGCCTCAGCTCTCAGATCAGCCTTGTCCATACCTGTGCCGTCTTGTTGGTGTGGTTGTATGTTCACGTGTCCCTGCCCGTCTCTAGGCTGTGAGCTCTCGCACAGAGGGATGCGCCTGAGTCATCTCTGGTCCCCAGCGCCCACGGCTAGACTTGGCACAACCTAGGGGCTGCTCAGCAAATATTTGTTGCATTCCCTTTCACGTCAAAGAGGAACCCCACCCCCATCCTTGCGTGGGGACGGAAACCCATGGAGACAGAGTCCCCTGACGGAGCAGCCCCCTGGCAAGACAGCCCTCAGAGGCAAAGCACACCCAGGCTTTGTGCTCCTTCTGAGGCTTTCGATCGCTGGTTTTCCTCCAGCCCATTCTCACTTTCTGTCTTGGAAAATCACAAGGAAACTCCACGCTGCTCCTGGAACTGTTGCCAACGTGATTCAAGCGGAATGGAGCACATGGCACCGGGTTCCCGCACAAACAGAGACGTTGCCACTTTCAGCGCGATGGCCTCCTCCCTTCTGCCAGCCCGGGCCCTCCACCTTGCCCAGGTGAGAAGGGGCAGTGTGTGTGCCTGACCTACTCATCCACTTTTCACCCGTAAGAGGCTCCAGGGGGTTAGGCAGTGTGGGTCGTGAGCTAAACACGGAGGCGAGGTTGACTAATGGGAACAACCCAGACACTTTACCACATCCCCCTGCCCTCTCAGCTCAGGCGCCTCCCCCTCCAGGAAGTCTTCCTTCCTGTCTAGGCACGAGAGTGCATGACCCTCTTACCCAGTCATGCACTCCCTGCACAGGGATAGCGGATTTGGTTTACTCGGCACATTCCATCTGGGGGCACTTACAAGGCTTTTTATACACGCACTTCCATTGTGCCCTGCACTCTTCAGCCCAGTCCCGTTTGTCCCCATTTTGAGGATCTGAACTCAGGCTTGTCTGCCGTGGGGCAGCGGGTTCTACTTTGCTTTTTCACTTGTCTCTCTTACTGGACCTTGGCTTATGGTTTAACAGGGTCCTGTGCCACATAGGGATTCAAGGAATGGCTGTGGAAAGAATCCTGAGCACTTTCAATATGTTTCTAGAAGAATAAGAGTTAAAAAGAGGATCAATCTCAATCCGCTATCCCAGGCTCCCATCCTTCTCACTGGTTAGGACAACTTCTAATGGGGAGCATGAGCCCTGTGGAAGGACGGGTTCAGAAACTACAGAACCGCAGGAGCCCTTGTGCGTTAAACCTTAGCTCTGCTTTCTGTGAACCATCTACTCAAGGGGGCCCCCCCCCCCCAACTCCAAGGTCTTTGGTTTATGCCAGGAGGTGCTCAGAGGAACTAGCTATACTCTCCCTCAGGCCAGGGAGATCGGATGTCTGCTGCCTGCTACCCACATAAGCAAGAAATGCAGCGACAGAGCGACGGGAACATTAAAGTCCGCAGAATACCCATCTCCTCCAAGCATCCTGAGTCTTTCTTTTTTAGAGCAAAACCTTGTAATATTAATAAACGACAGAGAGAAGGATGGAAAAACGACTCTTTCCCTTTGACACGGCGAAGATCACAGGGACTAGAGAGACCTTTAATCTTTATTAATGTGTCGCAAGGGGGCCTCTCCCACAAGCTGTGGGAAGCAGACATCCAAAGAGTTTGCATCGCTTACAGTCCCCAGCATCCCCGGGCGCCTCAGATGACTGCCTGACACTGTGCAGAGTCTAGCAGGGCCACGTCACAGGGTCCCGCTGTGTCCTGGGCAAGAACAAGGCAGCCCTAACCCAGCTCCCATCTGTGGGGGGGCTGGAAGACAAGGAAAATTCAGGACACGGGCTCGGTCACGTGGGCCCGCTTCTAACCAAGGGCACCGATGCCCTGAAGAGGCGCAGGAGGAAGCAGGCTGGCGGTTGCAGGGACAGGCGCACGTTATGCATCGGAGAGGGCACACCTGAGTTCGTTAAGGAGAGCATCCGGTAATTAGCGTCCTCATCTCCGTTCCTCACTGCCCCCCACCGCCTGGCTGAGGCCTCCTCAGTCCTCCTTCCTTACGGCTGGGCCAAAAGAATCTGTGACTGGGTTTCATGCAGACCTAATCCCACCGAGTTAGTAAGTCAGGCGTTGCCAGGGAGGCTCAGGAATGTGCAACAGAAATGACAGATTTACCATTAGGGTTTAAGGGCCTAGAAAGTTGCAGGACACACACACACACACACACACACACACACACACACACACTGAGACATGGAGAGGCACATGTTTACATTCATTCATTCAGAAGTACTTATTGACCACCTACACACAGTTCTGAGTTCTGGGGATCGAGAGGTTCTTGATTCCCCCCACCCCCACCCCAGCTTACACTCATTCCAGGGTTCCAGTAGGGCAGTTCCTCCAGGAGCCAGGATGTCCCAGGGTTAATCTCATTAAAGCCACATTATAATCCAAAGGGGTGGGCGCCACCTGCACCCCCTCTCTCAGGAAGCCAGCCTGTCCAAAGCCACACACTGGGTTCTGGACCCAGGATCTCATCCTATGTACCAGGCCCTTCTCTTTCTTACCTACTGTCAGAGCTGGCTGAGACACCCAGGCTGAGAGGGTGGTGCGACCGGGGGAGAACCCGCTGAAGTGTGCTCAAGGAAGGCCTGATTTGATTATGTCCGCTAGACTGCAATGTAATAAAGCGGCGTTCTCTCGTAAGCATCATCTCCTAAGTGTTTACAGAACAAGGAAGCAACATTAAGATCGGAACTTCCAGGGAGAAGAGCATGTGTTTCAAGCTGAACTGTAAAGAGAATTAGACCCGAAAGAAAGTGGTTCCTCATTTGACAACTCCGCTCTGATGAAGGGACGCCTGGTTTGCGGGGAGCCTGGCACCCCCGGAAAGGCCTGGCTGGTGCCCAGAGGGAGCTGCTGAGAGAGGGAGGTCCCACTGGGAGGACAGAAGGAGGGGCAGAGAGGCTGATGGGAAAAAGGCTGGTCAGAAGGAAGGAGAGTAGTGAAGGAAAGTGACAATGAAAACCTGGGTGACCTGGGGGATTTATTTCAAACACCTCCCTGCTCCACTCCAGTCTCCACGTTCACGTGCGGAGTGACTTTTCGGGCAGCAATAGAGCCTGCTGACTAGCATGTGGACCCATGCTGCCTTGGTTTGAAGTGTGGTGTGCCCCTTCCTATGCTGTGTGTTCCTGGGCAGATTACTTGCCCATCTGGACATCCATTTCCTTATCTCTAAGTAGATATCCAGACTCAAGGTTGTCATGAAGACTGAATGAGCCAATATGCATGAAGCACTTGGCACAGTGCCTGGTACATAGTAAATGCTCAATGAACGTGATATTTTGTCATTATTTTAAATCTGTGTAGACCACACCCCCCCCTTAAAACCGAGGAGTGGAGGCTCTCTGATGCTCTCAAAGGAAAGCCACACCTCCTCGCTGGCTTGGAGGCATTTGCAATCCAGCCTTTGCCGGTTCTAATTTTCTGTATCACTGCTCCCTCTGTCCATCTTTGCATCCCGACTGGATCCAGTGACCAGCAGCCCTTGTCAGCACCTTGCTCTTTTATCCCTCCTGGTCCTCCTTCCTCACCAGGACCCCCACACCACTCAGATGCAACTTGGAATTAGCTTTCAGACTCAGCTCCCACTTTGGACAGAACTTTCTGACCCTGCGTCCTCCTTGGAACTCAGTTTCTCTTCCGTGCCTCAATTTGGGTCTGGACTGTCCCCTCATGATTTCATGTTTCCGAGCTATTCGCATGATCATTCACCCCACTCAACAGGGTCCAGGCCCTATCGTTTCTGAACCCCCAGTCCTGTCCAGTACTTAGCTCCGTGCCCCAGTCAGCGGCTGCTGAATGGAGCTGACACTTTTTAAAGGAGAAAGTGCAGGCCAGAAGGGGCACGTGTGACCTGTTATTATAAAGTAAGCACATCCAGCGATGGGGAAATGTGCAGAACCTTGAAAGACTGTTTAGTTTGTTTCTTTGGTTAAAACCCTTAGAGACAAAGAGCCGGGAGGGGATTCTGCATTTTTGCCATCACATCGCCTCTGGAACAGGGAGGGATGAGATGAGGGTTCGGGTTTCTCCTTTAAGAAATTAGGTCACTGGGTGTTGTTAAGTGTGCCTTACAGAGCGATGCTAATCAGTTCTCTTCTGGCCTAGATATCTGGTAATTATCTTGGCTTTTTGCTTTGCCAACTTGGCTTCCTAAAACAGTTCATCCACACCGTTACTTCCCAAGATCTCCGAAGATAAGGTTAACTGCCTGCCGCCACCCAACAGCGAGCATGCCAGCTCCTGCCCCATGCCTGGCGCTGTTTTGGCTGTTGAAGTGCACACACTCCTCAGGTCTCTGCACAGTACAGGAGGCAGGTGATAATATTATCCCCAATTTACAGGGGAGGGGACCGAGGCTCACTGTTTTGGGGCTGTCGCCCCTCTTGCAGGCTCTTGACCCCTCTCTTCCTCCTCCCCCTTATGTCCCATTCCCCATGCTCACCCCTCGACCTGCTCATGTACCAGCCAGAGCTCCTGGGTGATCCAGGTTCCCTGCCCTCCCACCCCAGGTCGCCCACCTGCCTTAGGTTTGTAGACCCCATGCACCCTTCAGGGCATGGCTTTGTCTAGACTCTTCCAGAAGGTTCTCTGAACTGCCATTGCAATCCGAGTCCAGTGGTTGAGTGTGCGGGCATGTGTGTGGACGTATGTGCATGCTCCTGTGATTGCTCTCTTTCCATACTTAGATTACAACTACTTGAATGCAGGGGTCAATTCTCATTCTCTGTCTCTCAGCTCTCACAGAACACTGATCTAACGAGAAGATTCTCCTTACTAGCCTCATTCATTCAAAAAAGCAACAGCAGACATTTGTTAAGCAACTACTGTGTGCCATATACTAGAGCCAGCTCTGGGATGTTGGACTAGACCCTGATGAACTGTTGTTGGGAGGGCAAAGGTCAGAAGAGAATTAAGGGGAAAACTGATAGATTAAGGCCAGTTGTTTGAAACCCAAAGTTCCACAATCCCAACTTTCCACCTACCGCACTAAAGTACACTGTCAATAACAAATAAAATTCAATACAAAGTGTACATGTAGATGATACAGCTTGGCATTTCCTGACTAGTTGATGTGTGTGGAGGGATCTGTTTTTAAGGTTGTATATTTATAACCTGACAATCTCACTGAGTGGTTATGAAAAGCATGGTTATCATCATAGCTAAGTAATAGAGCTTGTGTAATAGGCTTGACTTACAATGTGTTCATTGTCCTGACCACTCTCTCAGAGCAGGCCTCCTCATACCTATGTCTCTGAAGGGGAAACTGAGGCTCAGTGAATTTAAATCATTTGCCCAAAAGGCAGGGTGGCTGGGATTGCGGGCCAGGTCAACATCCACATGCTTTACTCTGCTGCTCTCTCTCTCTCTCTCTCTGCTTCTACAGTTCTAAAATCATAGAGGAAGAGAGAGATGTTTTGACCTTGTGGTAATACATTTTCTGTAAGGTCAGAAATAAATAAGTGGAAATTAATCTGACAATCTCCAAGCAGGCTGCAAATACCATTTTGTGTTCCCCTTGGATTTGACCCCCATAATTGTTCCACTCATTGACAGCTGATTGGCTTAAATAATTCATACCCTTTCTGGAGGCCTATGGCTGGGAATTGGCATTTACTTGATGAGGGCTCTAACTGACGGGCTATTATAGGCTGATATGTTCCAGGGAGCAGCTCAAAACTATCATGGGCCCCAGCGTCTAAGGTTGAATGAATGTGTGTGTGAGGATCTCAGTATTCTGCAAAGAGCTAAATGGGCAATGAGCAATTTTGGGGATATTCTGAACATATGTACCTCCCCAGCCTTCCTGTGGGTCCAAAGGTCAGGGTGCTTCCTGGGACACCAGGAGGCTCCTGCGCTGGAACTGGGTGCCCTAAGGGTCTGCATGGTGCACCGCCTCGTGTCCTTCTGGACAGAGCTTCCATATAGCTTTCCAGGCCCATCGAGGACTTAGATCTTCTGCTCTGAAACGGGGACTCCAGTTTCCCCCAGCCCTAGTGAGTGCCCTGGAAAAATGGCGGGGACCTCATTTCCCTCAACTGCCCATAGAAGACTCGTCTCTCTTTCTGCTGCTTGTATTATGAAGTGTGTATGAGTGTGCGTGTGTGCATGCGCGGGTGTGTATTTTTAAAATCTTTTGTCAGCACCAAATTCATCTGAAATTGCAGCAGGAATAATACTTCAGTGTCCTCTTTGGTTCTGCCAGTCTTACAGCATCAGCCTCCCCTTCAGAGGAAAAAAATCATAATGAATGACTTAAAATAACTACGGAAGAAAATGAGGTTTGATTTGAATTGCAGAGAACAACTCCCTTTTAGTCCCTCTCTCGCCTCATTTCCTGGCGAAGGCTTTTAGAGTCTGCAAGATCCTCCAACATTCAAAGATTCCAAGAGTCGAGAAAAACCGGTTAAATTATTTGATCTGAAAGGGTCAGGTATCTATCGCTGTAATTCCGCCAAATATCCCCTTAAGCACAGGAAGCATTGAGGTCTCGGTCTTTTCCTTTCTTAAGCACTTTCTGGTCCACCAGGATGGTTTCTCTACCACAGGTACTGCCTACACGAGCATCTTTCTCCGGGTGGGTCAGAATGGTCCACACACCACAGGGCCCATTACACGCTGATCTCATTAATCACTGCGATCCATGTCAATAGGAAGGAATTCTCAGAAGAAGCCGAAATGCAGATTTGACCAATGTGGCCCCATCTGAGCAGGTTCATTATAACTCCAGCACAGCTCCCGAGAGGACACGGCAGGTCATGGGAGTACTGAACACATCAACAGAAACCCCGCTTAACCCCCACGGGAATAAATGAAGCTGGAATTGCCAGAGAAATATGCGCTGACCCCGTGGCTCTGCTCACTCCTAATAAAGTTCTGCGGATTTAATGTATTTTCTTGGTAGAGTGTCACAGCGGACAGAGCTGTGAATTGCACATTCTGTTTCTGCCTTGAGAATAGTTGTATTCAGCTAAAGTAGCCAATAGAAGCCCAGCAAATTAATAAAAGCAAATTCCTTTCAGGCACAATTCCGAGTATTGTTGTGGTTTGCCCCCTGATTGCACAGATCTGAACAAAGCCAGTTTGGAGGTCGCTTAAAGGAACTTATTGCCCAGCTTTTGTTTACAAGTGTATTTCGAGGCTGCGAGTCATGGTGGTCACGTAGGGATGCCAGTGGTGGGAAGAGGAGAGGATGGGTTGGATTTGTTGATAGGCTGAAGGCCAAAGGGCGGGCAGCTGCTCACCAGGCTTACATTCCAGGTAAAACGAGGCCACATCCACTTACAGAATTGTTACCTCCCCAAATGCCAACACGGGTTGGCTTGCAAAGTGCTGAAGAACGAATTACACCCTGTCCTGGTGGAGATCTCTGACCCACAATTTGGGGTAGGAAAAGGAAAGCCTTTACTTGTCTAACGTTATATGAGGGGAGCCCGCAAGTCAATGGAATGAAGAGGAGGTGAGCATAATCCAGAAACTTAATTTTTAACCCCAGTGTGGATCAAAGCAGCTTTCTTGTCCCCCTTCCCTCGGATCTTGGAGAATCAGCCCACTCTCTCTATCACCTTCTACTACCCTCTTTTCACCCACATTCACATTTGACCCAATTCCCCCTTCTATCCAAAGACTCGACCCAATTCTCGAGCCTTCTCCCCCACAGTTCTGACCCAATTCTCTCATCATTTCCACAAAGACGTGACCCAATTTGTCTCCATCCTTCCCCATGCACATGTGATAACATTCTCCCTCCACCTCCCCACACTACAGCTCCATCTCATTTCCACCTCCATGCTGGTCATCCACACCTGCCGCCTCCCCGCCTCGGATGGACCAGAGCCAGAGCAAGTTACCTTCTCTTCCTGCAGCCACGACCATCAGCCCCTTCTCTAAAAACACGGTAGACCCGGCGTCACTTCTGTACAGCAACCTCTACTCTTCCCAGATGCCCTCGCAGGAATTTGACCTGATTCTCTCACTCCCAAACCCTACCAGGGTCACCGATCTCATTGCCCTCCCCTGCTCCAAGGACACATAGTGGTGTCATTGCTGGAATGTCCAGTCCTCTGACAGCCAGTATTTCCAGTTCAAGTTTGTGGTGCAGCTCAGAGCAGGCCGTACTGCAGCACCTGGCATGGCCTGTTATCAGGTTATTTTTAAATAAATCACTTTGTGGGCAGCATATCTGTCAGCATTTTGAATTTTCTTAAAAGAAAGGTGTGTGAATAGCTCTAGTGAAGTGGGGTAGACTGACAGGGGATACAGTTCTTTATAAGAAAAGGTAGAAAAGGACAAATGCACTGGCCGCTGGGCATGCCCTGACTTTGTCATTCGGGCACCTTAAGAGGTCATCGGAGCTTGCTCTCATGGAAGACTCATTCTGGGCTGCTGCCTAATTATAAAGTAAATGTGTCATTATCATAAATGATTCCTATTTATCGCTAGGAGCCAGACGACACTCACTTATGCATTTTCTAAAAGTTACGAATCAGCAATCAGGTGACAAGGGCATTGCCTAGTATCGATTTTGGGGACTGATTTGAGTAACTTTGGGGTGAGGGCAAATGGTGGCGGGAAGACTGGAGAGGGCTTTTGTAGCACTTCCCTAGTTGCCCTGGTGTCCATCCATTCCCATCTGACTGTCCACTGACGTCCGAAGGAGAAAGGACTCAGGGCAGTCCCCACTTTTCTCTGAACTTGGCTCAGTTGGGGTGACATTCCGTGTTGTGGGGGAATCTAGGATTAGAAATAGTTGTTTTGAAAAATCCAGCACATTGTTGTGAACAGAGTTTTTCTTCTAAAACGAAGTAATGCAAGTTAAAAGGCTTTAGAAACTGTGAAGAATGTTCAGAATGTCAGTTATTATGATGACACTAGAGGCCCTGTGCACGAAATTCATGCAAGGGGCTCAGCCCTCACAGCCATGGCAGCTTGCTTTAGCCCTCGCAGCCCCTGCCTCATCCGAATGTCATCCAGAAGGACATTTGGAAGGTCGTTCGACTGTCTGGTCTAATTAGCATATTATGCTTTTATTATTATAGATTGTCTGTTACCAGCATAGTCATCACCATTTCCACCACCTCCACCTCCATCACTGTCTCTTCCTCACCAACACCATCAACATCATCACTGGCAGCTTCATCACAGTCACAACCAACTTCATTATCACCACCACCAGCTCCTTAACCACAGCCTTCGTTATTGACACCATCATCACCGCCACCACCATCTCTTGAACCACAACCTTCATTGTTAACACCATCCTCATTGCCATGGCAGCTGAACAACTCTGATCCTGACCTTTACCTCTTCAAATCTGTCCTTGTCCTACCAACCTCTTTGCTTATACCTTTATCCTTTGTAAAGAATAAGAATGAAAAATAGAAAGATAATTTCCTATTTTATTATTTTATTATAAGAGCTTTTGTCTGTGTTCTTCATGAGTTAGACATTCAAGATCTCTATCCTATAGATCTACTTATTTCTATGCTATGTCATCTATCATCATCTGCCAGCTATATCTATATCATCTATCATTATTTGTTACATCTATCTATTTAATCATCATCATTATCATCTATCATTTTCTTTCGATTTTTGGTTGTTTCTCTGATTCTGCTCTTTTTCTGTTTCTTCACCCTTCGCCTTCACTTGCAATTGGTTTAGAGCTTAGAGCCTGAAGGTAACTGGTGGTATCTTAGAACGCAGAGGATGCTTCCAAATGCCCCAGTTGGGAGACCAGACCTTTCCAATTTGGAAACATCACGGTGAAGAGCAATTACAGCGTTTTATCTCTTTGTGGGGAAAGGAGTACATCTCTTTACTCAAGAGTCAGAAGTTTCTAAAGTGAGAGAACAGCAGTAAATCAGAACCCTCAGTCCACACATGGCACCTCAGCCCCATGGTGTGCACGTTGTCACCATTTGGTGAATGGATGCTTATGGAATTGGATCACCAGCTTTGGGGCAGGAAAAGGATTAAGACCTTGGGCAGCCACACTTATGCTCCATCTCTTTTTTGGGTTACATCCCTAATTTCTCCCACTGCGTCCTTTTGTCTTTTATCAAAATGTCTGACTCTGACGCTCATAAAATTGACCATTAATGTTTGGACTAGGGTTTAAATCCAACTCCGCTGGTGACTCCCCTAAAAATTATTTAACTTCTGTTGGTCATAGTTCTCTCAGCTGTGCCCTAGGGATCACTGCTGTGTGGGAGATGCTCCACGAATGGAATAAAATAAGGTGTATACAGTAGCTCCCAGAGTAATGCAATTATTATTATTTTGGCTTCATTTGATTCCATTATTTAATAATAATCCCAAATAAACATAATTATATGTATGTTTTCTGTTGCACATCGCCTCCTCCTCTCTCTACCATGCTCCTTCCTGTACAGCCAAAGGATGCCTGGGCTGCAGGCTCCGGGGATCAACCCTCACCCTACCATCAGCTCATATCTACAATGCTCAGCCACTAGGAGAATCTGATCATTGAATTAGGGAAGTGTGGCATAGGCGGACCAGGAGGCAGAATTCTCATGTGAATTTGCTGCCTCTTATTCACAGCTGGGACCTTCGGAGCCAGCCCATCTCCACGGAGGGAGATGGTTCTCACGGCTTGGTGATACTTGGATTCAGGGTTGTAGGGCTGGGAACCCCAAGCTGCAGGGATGAGGGAGTCTTTTTTTTAATTTTTATTTTTTTAATATATTTTATTGATTTTTTTACAGAGAGGAAGGGAGAGAGATAGAAAGTCAGAAACATCGATGAGAGAGAGACATCGATCAGCCGCCTCCTGCACAACCCACAGTGGAGATGTGCCCGCAAGCAAGGTACATGCCCCCAACCGGAATCGAACCTGGGACCTTTCAGTCCACAAGCCGACGCTCTATCCACTGAGCCACGCCGGTCTCGGCGGGACGAGGGAGTCTTAAACCTGACTCCCTCTGCAGCTTTAGCTGTGTGACTTTTACTTATGCAATTTTCTGCTCCCCAGTTTCCTCATCTGCAACATGGGGATCCTAAAACAAATATTCTGCATATTGCTCTGAGGACACAATACTAGTAAACATGATTGGCACATAGGAGGGTGTGTAAGAGATACTGCTTTTCTTCTCTCCCTTCCCTCTCTAGCCTCTTTCTTTAAGCAGGCCTCCTTCTCTTTGTATTCCCGCTTCTTCCCAGGTTTTGCGATGCAGATTCTGGGAAATACTGGCTGTTCACGCCGGCTTGGTGGATCTGCATTTGTTAGGAGGATGGCCACGAAAACATCCAATAAGTGATAACTGTTTGATTGCATACATCAGAACAACGCCACGATTATTTGGGATTATTATTAAATGATGGAATCAAATGAAGCCAAAATAATAATAATTGCCTGGCAAGTCAGTGGACAGCTACACCCTCTAATTTGTTGGAAAATACTACTCTCGTTTATTATTGATGCTCAATCATGCAGTTATTAAAAAGAAGACCTCCACACTGACGATCCTAATAATGGTGATAAATCTTCCCGACACGGAGGGATCTCACTCTGTTTTAATTGAAGGGAAGCTATGGAAGTGTTTTCCCTCGTTTGGAAAAAAAAAAAATTCTTCCTTTTTTCTCAGGCCATCTGTCTGGCTATTAAAATCCCATCAGCTTCATTGCGAGAACGCTTACTGCCCCCATGCCTGCCATCCCAAAGGGGGCTCTCAGAGCCAGCCGGTTTACGACAGCGCAGGCCTCGGAAGGGGGAGCGCCGCTCTCGGCCCTTCCTTTGGGCACCCCGTCTTTCTCTCCTGGCCTCTCCGTTCACAGCTGTGATTTATTTCCAGGCTCCGCATTAATGTCCAGAAATTAGTTTACATCTTGAATTCGGTGTTGATTTGTTTAGCTGTTTAAGAAATAACTGTCTGTTCTCGGTGGTGTGGGCTCTAACAAGACAGTGCTGGATCTTCGGGATACACGTACTTGGGGTGAAGGTCAACAATCCAAGTTCAATGGGTGCTTTCTAGACAAGTCGGGGTGGGGCACGGTGAAGCCCATGCCACCAAGTGGTTGTGTCAGGACCAAACTCTAGAACAGTGGTTCTCAACCTTCCTAATGCCGCGATCCTTTAATACCGTTCCTCATGTGGTGGTGACCCCCACCCATAAAATTATTTTCGTTGCTACTTCATAACTGTAATTTTGCTATTGTTAATGAATTGTAATGTAAATATCTGTGTTTTCTGATGATCTTAGGCGACCCCTGTCAAAGGGTCATTCGACGCCCAAATGGGTTGCGACCCACAGGTTGAGAACCACTGCTCTAGAAGGAAATTCTTGTATGCCTCTGCTCTGATCCAATGCCTGGGCCCCAACTCTCAAGACTCCGGGGCTTCTGTGTCGCAGTATTCCAAGCCCTTCTTGTGTCCCCCCAACCTTTCCCTCCGACTGTCATGGGAGATAGTCCTTACTATGATCACAGGCCAACTTACCCTTCTCCCCCACACCCTTAGCACAGTCCTTACTGAGAAATTTCACAGTGTCTTCCAAGTAGCATCTGTTCATACTAGGGGCAAATTCCTCTATGTCGGAAAGACTGTAAGGTAGAGAGAGAAAGCCCTTAACCTCTGATAGAGCAGAGGAGAGAGCGAATTCCTCTTACTCTTTTTTTTTTTAAATATTTTATTGATTTTTTACAGAGAGGAAGGGAGAGGAATAGAGAGTTAGAAACATCGATGATGTTTCATCATCGATGAGAGAGAGACATCGATCAGCCGCCTCCTGCATGCCCCCCCACTGGGGATGTGCCCACAACCAAGATACATGCCCTTGACCGGAATCGAACCTGGGACCTTTCAGTCCGCAGGCCGACGCTCTATCCACTGAGCCAAACCGGTTTCGGCTGAATTCCTCTTATTCTGATCGTCCTGGCAGGGGGCATCTGAAGACCCTGCAGGAGAACCGGGGAAATTCTCCAGGTTGTCAGCAAGGGAGGCAGGCTCACAACTCCTCCCCCTGGGGGTCATCCACACCATTGACCTTTCTAGACAGAAGAATGAGTCGAATTGTACCGAGCCTAGTGCAAATTGTACCGAGCCTAGTACCACAGCAATACTTGGAGTCCAAGTGATTTCTGTGGATTTGGCCCCTGACCTTCTCTCTGCTTTCCATCACCTAAGAAGAAAGCTGGGCCCTGGCTGGTGTGGCTCAGTTGGTTGAAGCTTTGTCCCATGCACCCAGATGATGGGTTCGATTCCCGGTCAGGGCACATGCCCAGGTTTCGGGCGCAGGAGGCAGCCAATGGGTGTTTCTTTGTCACACTGATGTTTCTCTTTCTCCCCTCCTTCCTCTCTCTGAAATAAATTTTTTAAAAAATAAAGAAGAAACTGGCAAGTAATGGGGATGGGGAAGGGAGGGAGACACCAATTTCCCCACCCCCGATGGGTAGTTTATTAGTCAAAATGGTGCTTTTGCAAAGTAAACGGTGGGTCTTGTGGTCTCAGATGAATCTGCTTGGTATAGGGATGGGCAGTTAAACAGATTGAAGCTGAGTGTTATTAATGTTTGTTAAAAAATTAACTAGTCGGTTAAACCAGAGATTCCTTGACTATCATTGCTTAGGAGGAGGCTAAAAAGGGATCATGCAAAGGTACGTGTTCGGTTAACAGCAATATAAGTTGTGGCCAAAATAATGAAGGTGGATCCCAAATAACTGAAGGGTGGGAAATCTCAATTTAAAACATCAACCAGCCAAGACTGGTTTGGCTCAGTGGATAGAGCGTCGGCTTGCGGACTGAAAGGTCCCAGGTTTGATTCAGGTTGGGGGCATGTACCTTGCTTCTGGGCACATCTCCACTGTGGGGGGTGTGCAGGAGGCAGCTGATTGATGTTTCTTTCTCATTGATGTTTCTAACTCTCTCTCCCTCTCCCTTCCTCTCTGTAAAAAATCAATAAAATATATACATTAAAAAAAAAAAGGGATCATGTAAAGGTACGTGTTTGGTTAACAGCAATATAGATTGTGGCCAAAATAATGAAGGTGGATCCCAAATGACTGAAGGGTGGGAAATCTCAATTTAAAACATCAACCATCTCCTGAGCCCCCGCTCTGAGTGCATAGCCTTCATACAATGATCTTAACTTTTGTAACACACCGCTTCCTAAGCATGATTCTTCCTGTGTTCTGTGGCGGGCGGTTCAGCGGGACTAAGTACCTGCCTGAGGTTGCAGAGCGAGGTGGGATTCGAACCCCGGCTGTCTCATGACCACACCGGGCCGTTTCTGCCGGCTCGTGCTGCCCAGTCAAGCGGAGAAGAAACAGGGGCAGGAAGCGGCTGGGTTCCGGGGAACACCTATCGTCTGGCCTGTAATTTTAGCCCGAGTCCTGGCCACAGGCTTTGTGGCTCCATCGCTCGGTCGACATGTACTCCTCTGCCCGTGCGACTCAGCGAGTTCTCCCTTGGCAGTGTTTCGGGGCTTGGAAGGGGATGTCTGTCCCCTGCTGCACATTCTGCCGCTGCGTCTCTCCGCTCTGAGTCATTGTCCCGAGCCCTCTGGCTCCAGCGTCCCATCTGCTCGGCGGGGGGCTGGCCCCCCCGCTCAGGCATCTCCCTCCCCGGCAGCCTCTGCCCATCCTTCCTCTGCTCTGGCCCCTCCCCCACCAGCCTCTTTATGCTGAGCTTCTGCCTCCTGTCATCCTTTCCCCCAGCCGTGTGGCCTGCTCTCCATGGCTCCAAAAGCCACTGGCTTACACACGCATTCCCCTTTCTCTCTCACATCAGCCACCTCACCCGTTCTGCCTCTGGCCACGTCCTTGTACCAGGTCCTGTGGCCGCTGAGGCCCAGGGGGGAGCTGGAAAGACACAGTGTTCTGAAGCGGGAGGGGGGCCCTTTTGAAACAGACCTTTCGGGCCGGCTCCTCATGTTCTCCTGTGAACTCAGTCCTGGGGGAGGGACCCCGCTATTTCTTCTCTGAGCTGCTGCATGCATGGCAAGCTTACGCTCAGACCAGTTTATTCCTCCCTTCCCTCTCCGTCCTTTCATTTTTCCTCCCTTCTTTCTCGTGAAAAGATTTTGCTGAGCGCCTACTGTGTGCCAGCCCCTGCCGTAGTTACTTCATTCCGACGAATTGGCCAATCCCGTTTATGCACCAAGCACCCGTTGTGTGCCAGGCATTGTGCCAGACAACGGGGTACAAGGCAGATCCCACACTGCCCTGTCTCCAGGGCCTTACTGTCTGGCTGAGGAGACATGGACTTGAAAACCCAGATGTACAAGAGAGTACACAGATCTTGGCACACATCTGCCCCAGGGCGAGGCTCTGGTTTTTACAGCCCGTGGGAAAAGGCAAGAGTGACCACATGGCTTCTGGCTTTGATCGACCTCCATCCCTCCCTTCCCTATGTCAGAACAATCACGGTGGATGCCAAGACAGTGGACACCATTTCCTGCCGCAACCACCCCAGATAGGAAACCCAATCTCCGAAGTAGAGGTCCCCTCGTGGAGCAAATCCAGTGCTGCTTGAGGGCTCCACTGAGTACTTGCTGCCAGGCAACGAGGTAGCTGACTTCCTGGGGCAGACAGAGAAGCATGGCGCTCACCCAGGGCATCAGCACAGCTGTCAGCTGGGAGGAAGGGGCATGAAGAGGCCCCAGGAGGCCATTGGCCCTGCGCACAGATAGGATTTCATCCGCCCTAAGGGGGAGCTGCAGAGCGTGTGGTCCAGAGGGGAGTGTTCGGTGCTCTGGGATGGTAGAGCCCCCTCAGTTTCACAGGCTGCTCCTGTGTGGGCTCCTACTGTGTGCCAGGCACTGTGCTAGGCGCTGGACTGGGCCATACGCAGTGGGTTCTAGGCCAGCACTAGTGCCAGCTGGCCCCATGGCACCCTCAAGTCCCTTCCCTCTCCGGGCCCCAAGTTCTGCAGATAAGGTGAGGGCCAGGGTAGCTGAGCTCTCTGGATATAGTAAGTCCTCACTTAAAGTGATCAATAGGTTCTTGGAAACTGTGACTTTTAAGTGAAACGACCTATAACGGAACCGATTTGACCATTAAGAGAAACAAGAGTTACATTCCTCCGGCATATTTCTGGCCCCAAAAATATCACCAAATTTCGAAACACAGAGCCCAAACATTTCTAATATAAACTTAGAAATAAAGTAAGCCACACATATACATTTAAGGAAGGTTAATAAAAACAATCCTTTCGACAATAAAGATAAATTAAAACAATAAATAAAAGCAAGTAAGAGAATTATTTCCCAAACCACTTATTCCAGTTCAGGCTTAGGGGTGGCGGGAGTCTCTCCCAGCAGCTCAGGACACAAGGCAGCGCCCACTCTGGATAGGAGGCCCTTCCATCGCCCGGCCACCCACTCCCACACCCACACGCACTCAGACTGGAACCACATAGACACGCCATCTTTGGAATTGGGGATAAACCAGAGTACTCAGAGAAGACCTGTGCAAACACAGGGAGAACATGCTTACTGAACATGGGTTTCAGTGACTCCTCCACACAGAATCAATTCTTTTTCTTATCACTGTTATGACAAAACAACATTGAACAAAACAATGTCACTCAACTTGAACAAAACCATGTTACTCAATGGAAACCCCTAGTTACCTTCCCCCTTTCCTTTTCCTGTAGCAGCAGAACCTCTAATTTTTCCATGGGCATGTGGCCACCAGGGAATAAAGATGATCTTTTTCAGATTTTCTTATAGCTAATATGTGGTCACATGACACACATCTGACCAATGAGACCAAAGCGAAGATGTGTGATATCTTTTAGAAAACCCCCTTAGGAGCCGGGTGACAGGTGCCCTTTGCCTTGCTCTCTCTGAGCCATCCCCACCTTGATGCCCGGAATGTGAAGGCAACGGCCGGAGCTCTGGCAGCCACACTGGCTGTGAGGTCGAGGACCACCCTGCAGGGACAGGGGAGCAGGGAGCTGGAAGGAGTGTGAACGGCGAGCTAGTTGGTGGAGCCTCCAGACCCGACTGGTACCTCATTTCCAGATTGCTTTATTTGCAAGAGAAGAAACGTCTTGTCTTATGTAAGCCACTTTTAATGTTCATTTTCTGTTCCCTGTAGTCAAATCTAATCCTTTTTGATACAAGCTCTAAATTCCCTTCCAGGTGAAGCATCCGGCGGTTGTGACATTAGGGAGTTCTTTAAGCACTCACTTTCTGTGCTAGGCAGAATAATGCCTGTCAAAGACGTCCATATCCCCGTTCCCGTAACCTGTGAGTTGTACAGAAGAGGGCAATTCAGGTTGCAGATGGAATTAAGTTTACTAATCAGATGGATCATTCATTGGGGCCCACTGTATCCCAAGGGCCCCCAAGTATGGAGGAGGGAGGCAGCAGAGTCAGTGTCAGAGGGTTGCAGCACCAGAAGGACGCTGTCTGATGCTGCTGGCTTTGAAGGTGGAGGAAGGGGCCACTGGCCAAGGACTGTGGGCTGTTTCTAGAAGGAAAAGGTGAGGAAATAGATTCTCCCTCAGAGTCCTCTCCCAACTCTCCCAACACTGTGATTTTAGCCCAGTGAGACCGTTTCAGACTTCAGACCTCTGGAACTGTAAGACAATATGTTTGTGTGGTTTGAAGCCTTTAAGGTTGTGGTAATTTGTTATAGCAGCAATCGGAAACAAATACACTCCCTCTGTTTCCTACTGGTAAAATGAGAATCGTGGTAACACCTGTGTTACAGAGTACCATGTGACTTAAGGGAGATGACATACGTGCGGTCCCTCGGACAAGGTCCAACATACAGGAGGCCCCAGGGAAAATCACTCCTTCCTCTCACACCTCTTGTCACCATCTTTGGCCATACATAACAATATTAGCTGAAACATACTGTGTGAAATGCTCAGGCCTGAACTGATGGCTTCCCCAAATTCACGCACCCTGCATTTATTCAGAACCTGGGAGAAAGATCATCATCCTCATCCCAGCGGTAGGATTTCGATGCATATCCACGAGAGCCCGCTGGCCATGCTCCAAAGCCTTGCTTCTCCAAGTGGGGCCCACAGACCTGTGGCATCAGCCTCTCCCAGGAGCGAGACCCAGTCTCAGCCCCAACCTGGACCTCTGTGGCGTCAGCAGTTCAACAAGATCCCAGGTGATTGGTGTGCACCTTAACGCCTGAGAAATGCTGCTGAGGACCTGTAGAACTCTGCTCTCTCCTCGCCTCACCCTTGGGGGGCCACCTCAGGGTAGGCTGCCTGCTTTGCGCCTTTCTCCTCTGTTCTGCTTGGAAAACTCCTATTCATTCTCCAAAACCCAACTCAGGGAGACCCCAGTCCTGACCTCCCCAAATAGAGTTGCTTTTTTGTCTGGCTCAGGCCTTCATCAGTGGTCTCAGTCCATGCCTGTCTCTTCTAGGCCTTGACCAAACTTCAGAGCAGAGCATGCCGCCTGTCATACAACCCACATGTACTGAGCATCTACCATGTGCCAGGTGCGGGTTTCCTCCCGGGGCTATAGCAGTAAATAGGACAGACAGCGACCCTGGCCTCTGAGCTCACATTCTGGTTGGGAGAGAGAAATAATATTCACTGTGAACAAACACATTCAGAAAGCATGAAGTATGATGAAGAAAATAAAACCAGGCAAGAGGAACTGGGAAGAAGATGAGTGATGTCAGCGGGAGGATCAGGGCAGCCTCCCCCCCGCCCCCCACCCCCACTTCAGAGCTGACTTCTCTCTGGGCCCCATGGATGCGCACAGAACCTGATATATCAAACATTCAAAAAAAATTGCCAGGTTGGATCAGATCCAACCTTTCTTCCCGGTAAAACTGCCTGTGTTTGTAAGTTCCCATCCTTTCTGAGCAACTGCTGGGTAACCGTTTCCCTACCAAGAAAGCTTCTGGAACTTCCTTCTTCTCTCTGAAGTCTTTGAGGTAAAAATTCAAAGTGGAAAATGCCCCATTTCCCAGCAAAACCCCACCCCTCTCTTCAGCCCACACGGGCAACGCGGACTGTCTCCCCGGCGCCTGTCATGCAGTTATTGAATACAGCACATCACGTGGTCTGCCTGACAGGGTGCACTGCCCAAACGGGGGTCAAGGTCAGGAAATGTCAGCCTCTGAGAGAGACAAGTGGTGAGGGTGGCAGCAAACGGGCGAGAGGCCCTCTCTTTCAAAGCAACAGCTTATGCTGGAGATGCTCAGCAGAGAGAACGGATGCGGCCAGCCTCCCACCCCAATCTTATCTGCAGGCACTGCTGGGGCATCTGCGCACTTATTTACAGATGCACCTCTTTATTCATGCTTAGCTGCTACACCCTGCCCGGGCTGGCATTGCTCTGCTACCGTGTTCAGCCCACGGAAGACAAAGCTCCGCCTGTAGTCTGCCACTGGCAGGGAGGAGCTTTTGCAAACTCAGAGCTTGCAGAGGCCAGAGGAAGGCCAAGGGAGGAAAGCAGCCACACAGACACTTGGGGAGTGCAGAGCACCTGCCACACCTGAAGGGACATCTGCTGCCTGGTTCCTGCTGATGCTGCCAAGCGGGAACGGGGCCCAGGGTGACAAAAATACAATGCTTCTTTTTTTCAAGGAAAGCCCCAAATATGAACTTAAAATATATATATATATATATATATATATATATATATATATGAGAGTTCTCAATGTATACAGAGCATTTGAAGGCCAAGCACAGTTTATTTGCAGGTCACCAGTTGCAGCTGGGAGTCTAATCAATTAGAAACACACCGCTGCTACTCACAGCACCTGGCATTTCTCGAGTGCTTACTCTGTACCGACACCTTGCTAAGCACTTTGCATGGAGCGTCCTACCGAAACTTCACAGCCAACTCATGAGTGAGATCTAATTTTCCCCACTTACACACGAGACAATCAACTTAGAGCGGTGAAATCCCCGTTCAAGGTCACGTAGCTGGGTAAGTGATAAGCTGACACGGACTCCAGGCCTGGCTAGAACACAATGCCTGCTTTCGTCATGACGGTGCTGAGGAAAACCTGAGATTAAATACATCCTAGTCTTTACATCCTAGTCTTAGATGCAAAGCTTTTTTTTTTATATTCATTCGTTCGTTCGTTCGTTCGTTTGTTCGTTCATCAAACACTGGCTGAGCACTGGGCTAGGAACTCAGGCATGGAATCTCTTTACCCGAGATAGAAGGCCCTCTCTTTTCCCTGAATGTTTCTCTTCTTTGCCCCATCTCAGTGAAGGTCACTCGCTGTCACACCTCACCCAAGTGTCTGAGGGTCCTCTGGTGTCAGTGCCCTGCCTGGGTCCGCTGCCACCTCACTGGCTGGGCTGTGCGGTCAACTCCTGCCTGGACTCCCTGCTCTGTGCTCCTCTTCCATCTCCACGTCACACGGCTTCCTGAGCCCTCTTTCTGAAGTGCAGATCTTTTATCACCTCTTCACAGTCTCCTCTCCGGCCTCTTTACACAGCATAAGCAGCTCTTCATGGTATGGTCTTCAAGGCTGTGTAATCTTCCCTGTCGTCTAATCTCATCCTTCCTCTATCTTCCCTCCCACACCAGCTCCTCCAGAAAAACTGGAAACCTGGGTGGTTTCCCAAACTCCCTCGCTCCCTCACACCTCTTCCTGGAACAATCTCACCTCTCTCTCTGTGTGCTTGCTGTGTCCCTGTATCTCTCCTCCCACTCCACCCACCCCCAGCCCTGGCGGATGGTAACTGACACACAGCAGTAACTGAGTACATCTTGTTGAAGAAATAGACGAGAACTCATGATCTAGAGCAAGCATGTCAAACTCAAAGGCTAACACGGGCCAAATAAACGAGGTATGTGGCCCATGGGCCACGAGTTTGACATGCTTAGTCTAGAGGCAGAGCAAAGATGGAAACAAGCAACAGAGAAGATGGCAGGTACTATTGGATGCTGTGGAAGAAAAGAGGGAGGGAATGCAGCCCAGGCGGGTGCAGGGTGGGAGGCGACAGAGGAGCAGGGAGAGGCGACAACTTAGCTGAGTCCCAAAGACAAGTACACTGTGGTTGGAACGAGCCCTGCAGGCATAGGGCAGGGAAGAGGGAGTAGATGTCCCTTCCCTCTCTGCCAGCTTCAAGGAGAGGGACGTCCACGCATGTGGGGCGCCTTAGTTTTCCCAGCAGTGAGAAAGCGGGCAGCCCCTCCTTGTCCCCTCTCTGACTTGGGTAAGGAACGTATCCTCTTCAAGCTGCAAATTTTTGAAGGTGTCATCATGCACCGAGTACAATTTCTGCTTAGCTTTCAACTTCTCCAAGAATTTTATTGATATGTTTTGGGGGTAGGGGAAAATTGTAAATGTAATTAGTGTCGTAGAAGACCGTGCATAGGTTTTTGGGTTGGAATCCCAGCTCTGCCACTTGCTGTGTGACCTTGGGCAAGTGAGTTAACTTCTCTGAGCCTCTTAAGATGGAGAGAATGGACATCATGGCGCACACCTCCAGTATTTTGAAGACTGCATAAAAGCTAACTTCTGGAAAGCATCTAAGAGGGCTTAGTACAAAGAAAGTAATGATTAGCTATTATTTTACTCTAGTTATTAGTACTGAAGTTTTTCAGAGTTTCTTTCTTTGTAAAATACGTTGGAGAAAAATTGGGGAGGAGAGTTCCCAACCTTAGGGCAAATTCAAGAAGGATATGTGCAGACAGAGATCCAGGCGGGGGGAGGGAGTGGGAGGTGGGAAATGTGACAGAAAAGAAGGAATGACCCTTGATGCAGAGGAAGTGAGAAAGGCGCACCATGGGGCAGCATGGGGTAAAGAAGGGTCTCAGGGTCAGCCGAAGTCAGTCACCAAGAAGTTTTGCCCCATGGCAAGGCCAGAGCGAGGTTGGCACTGGGGAGTTTAAATTGCAGAGTGCCGATTCCCGGTGCAATGAGGCCACGGCCACTGTGCACCAGGGACCAGTACCTAATCCTTGGCCTTCTCGTTAGCAGCTGGAAGACTCCCCAGGCCCGGAAGTTCGGGGAAGAGGGAAGGACTATAGTGTCAAGAAGGCGCGCCGGCTCCTGGGAGGCAGACCCACGGCTGCTGTGGCCCGGGTTGGGGGTGCAAGGGAACCCCCTGCCTGTTCTCCAGAACGTGACCCCCAGCCAGGCCCAGCAGAAAAGACTGGTCAACAGGGTGTTTGCGTTTCTGTTTCTAAGCCCGTCTCCCTCCTTAGATGGGAGCTCCTTGAGACAGTCGCCATTTTTTTTTTTAAGTCATTCATTCAACACGTAGCTTCTAGGCACTCTCTGTGCCGAGGCGAACACGGCCCCTGCCCTCATGGAGCTTGCAGTCTTAGCGGGGACGCTGATCATAAACAAGTAAATGCTAAAAAGAAGAAGTCCGTGCTAAAATGGTAAAGAAGGAAATGAAGGAGGGGAGTGCGACTGGGGGCGACTTTAGATTTGGGGGGGTATGGCAGGCACCTGGAGAAGGGACTTGCGAGCGAGACTTTCTGGATCGTTGAACCCCAGGGCCACATACGCATTCACTGGAGGCTTGTTATACTAGGAAGTGGGAAAGGAACGGAGGATTGCGATGCACCTCTGTTGTACATCGCCTGCAAGCTTCTCCCTTCTTCCTTTGCTCTCCATTTACTACAGCTGTCAGGGTACACCACCGGGCACCACTACGCCCTCCTCGTTGTGCCTCGCCCCGTCCCTGGGAGTCTCACCAGCTCCCACCCCAATGCCCCCCATAAGGGCCTCAGCATCCTGGGATCGTGCTGATGGGCAAAGCTAGTTGGGATCCCCCCTGGCTCCCCAGCTTTCTGGGCCTCCCTTTTCTTCCCGTGAGCCATTTATGTTCCTTTGAGGTCTCGTCTCAGCCACCTCCCAGCCTCACTTTCCCCCGCTTCTATCTTCCGGCCAGCCGGACTGCTTGGGCATCTGTGTGTCTGCACGTGCCATTCCTTCTGCCTGAAGTGCCTTCCTCTCCTTGGCTTCTGAACTCCATCTTCCCTGACACACGCCCTTGCCCAGTCTCTGTGCCTCCAGAATCCTGTGCTTATATTTCACGCTGTGCTGTTGTTATCGCCTGTTAGCTGGTATGTCTCCTCTACCAGACTAAGAGTTCCGCGAGGGCAGAGATTGAGCCTTTGACTCCGTCCTAGACCCACACAGTACCTGGCGAAGGTTCCAGGAACAGCTGTTGAAGAAAAAAATTAACTATTGCCCTTTTGCTTGTCAAGAAAGGCGCTGGTAAGACCACCTTCTTCTCTCCTCTGCTGCTTCCTGAGTCATGGGACGGATACCAGCTGCATGCTCAAGAAGTCCCTTGGGCCGAGACCGGTTTGGCTCAGTGGATAGAGCGTCAGCCTGCGGACTGAAAGGTCCCAGGTTCGATTCCGGTCGGGGGCATGTTATCTTGCTTGCGGGCACAACTCCAGTAGGAGGCGTGCAGGAGGCGGCTGATCGATGTCTCTCTCTCATCGATGTTTCTGACTTTCTATCCCTCTCCCTTCCTCTCTGTAAAAAATCAATAAAATATTCTAAAAAGAAAGAAAGAAAGAAAGAAAGAAAGAAAGAAATCCCTTGGGCCCTCTCAGCACCCTGCCTGCATTTCTCTCTGCCCACAAGAGAGCTTACCATCTTTCTTTGATTCTACGGCACATATTTGAAGTTTCCACGTTTCTGAAATTAAGAGTGTGTTTTACAATTGATGCACACATTCAATTCCTTCCCCCCTTCCCTGAATGCGGTTTAAGTAAATAGTCCATTTTGTAATTGCTAGTGTCTTAGAATTGAGGAAAGATGGAGCTGGCTGAATAAAGTCCTTTATACGCCCAGGAGAAAGGACCAGGATGAGAGGCCACAGTAGCTTATCGATAATCCTACAAAAGTTGACATGCAATTTTTGGCATCGGGGAAACACCGTTAACCTCCCTTTACTCTCGTTCTTATTTTCAAAAAGTCTGGTGATATAACTGAGCTCATTCAAATTCCAGCTCAAATCCTCAATGATCCTAACGTTGTAAAAGATGCCAGGAATCCCTCGGAATTTGCAGGAGGGCGGGGAGGAGGGGTGGCGACACGCTATGTCAGATGTCGAGTGTGAAAAGGAGCTGCGGGGTGAGATGCCTGCTCTTGAGGATCCCAGAACTGGGATTCGCCTGGAGGGTCCCCGAGGCTGGGCGGGGCTTGTTCACCACTGCCTCCCTATGTTAAGCACAGGGTTGGCTACCCACCTCTGCTGTGTACATTTTGAATTGTGTTGACTGGAGGTAAATCAAGCTATTTCCTCCCTTCCCTGGGTTGTCATGGCAAGTTTGGTGACCGAAGAGGCCGCCATAATCAGGCTGGGGTGGACGTGGGACGAGCACGACAATGAAGAGAAGGGAACCGTGTTCTAAGCCTCACGACAACCTTAGGCACTAGGCATCCTCATCGCCATTAAGTAGATGTTGCAAATGAGGTGCAGAGACAGAATTAACCAGCTCAAGGTCACACAGCTGAGAAGCCAGAAGTCAAAGAGCAAAACTCTTTCTCAAGACCAACAAGTCCCTGTTGTTGAGTCCTAACGCTGTATCCTCTTCCCACAGCATTCCAGCATGCCTTCCCCACCTCTTTTCCCGACCCGCCTCCAGCCATGTGACCTTCCCCAGTGCTCATCTCATTCTCTTCCTCATTGATCTATGCATCTGCTGCCCTCCTGCCCTCTTTCTTGCTCTCTTCACCCAGTTCAATCCTACTCATCCTTCAGGTATCTGTTCCCATTCAGGTAGCCAGGGATGCCTTCTCTGCCTAGATACGATGGTGATATCATAAACGCACAGTCCCATGTGACTCTCCTTGGGAGCACTTCCAGTTGGAATTTGTATATGCATTGGGACTTACTGGGAGGAGGGTCTGTCTCTCTCAGTTGGCTCTCAGGACTCTGAGGACAGTGACCCCCCCCCAAGGGGGCTACTTCCCATGATGACCCAAGCTCTGGCTCAGCACCTGGCACTTGGCAGGGGTGTATCAAAAATTTAATAAGTAAGAGAAATGAGTGAAGAAATGGACTGGTCTGTGGCTATAAATTAACCTAGAAACTCAAAGTACCTGTTTTCTTTGAATATGGGTATTAGGCTGAGATACATCTAGTTAAGGCTAAGAGGAGCGATTGAATTTGGAAATTCTCTTGCATGATCAGTCTGCATGTGTGTCTTCTCTCCCACTGGCCTGGGAGTGACCACTCCTGGGGAGCTGTCCCCGGGAATCTGTGACAGACGCCCTGGGCGAGGTGGAGGCAGAAAAACATGGCCAGCGTCTAGGCTGTTCAGCCCCTAGCACTTCCTTCCCAGGCATTTCTTCCCTCTCCGCTTCCTTTTCTTGATTCTCTTTCTTTATGATCACCCCTTCGGTGTTGAGTCTCCCCTTCTCTCATCTTCTCCCCTTTTCCCTCTTCCCCGCCTTTCTCTGTGTTAGGTCCAGTATTTTTTAGAATGTAAAAAAAAAAATTGCCACCACTGCTGGCTGGATGTAATTTAGAGAGCAGTCCTTGGACGAGTGAAGGGACCCCCGTTCCGGAAGGTACGCCCTGCAGCAGGCAGGGGTCATTGGTTCCTTCACCAGCAAAGGCGGGGTGACATCTTGTACTGCCACAGGTGCTGTGCCTACAGCAATGAGCAGAGCAGACAGAAGCCTGCCCTTGTGGAGCTGACAGTCCAGGTGGAGGTGGACAACAAACGTCCTGTGTTAACTGCGCTGTGTGCCGGAAGGTGGTGCCCTGTGCAGAAATAAAACAGGAAGGAGGGTGGATGAGGGGAGGGGCCGGGGGCTGTTGATTGCAATTTCCAACTCGGTGGTCATCGGAAAGTAGATAACAGACACCATTCGTTTAGTTGCTAAACTACCAGCCGCCCTGTGACAAGGCGGTGACCCTTCATTTTTACAGAAGGGGAAACTGAGGCTGGTGGAGGCGAAATGATTTGCCCCAATCACATGGCTCCTGAGGCTGCAGGGCTGGACACGAACCCGGGTCTGTGTGGCCGCAGGTTCTTTCAGCTGCAACACGCCCCGCCAAGCTTCATCTGAAAACTCCCGGGAGTGACAGGGGGACGTACATTTGCCACTTTTTTGAAAAACGCTTACAAACAGAAAACCAATGGACAGTTTACATCGAAGGCACTTCCGAAATGCAAGGGCGAAAACAGAGAGGCGCATGGTGGGTCTGCCCTGGAGTTCAGCGTTGCCTTCCCTCAGCCTCATGGGAGTGAGCAGACTGGGGACAGAACTCTCACCCTGTATGGTGCAGGGGGCTGGGTGTTGAGTGGGTCAAAATTCGGGTTTCCTGCCAGGCTCAGGTTGGCACTCAACAGGGTGCGGACAGAGTCTGATGCCAGTCAGGAGGATAAGTCAAGTCGGCAAGGGGCTGTGCGCGGAGGCTTGCAGGGTGGAGCCGAAAGGCCTGGATTCGAGTTCTGGCTGTGTCACTCTCTGCCCACGTATCCTGGTGTGTGTGTATCACACTGCGCGGGCCATTCTGATCACAGGGAGGCAGGGGCAGGGGGCAGTGCGAATGCCTGGGACTGGCAGAGCTTGTTCCTCATGCCAAGGCCAATGGCTGGGCTGCTGGGCCTGGTTCTTTGGAAAACTGCAGAGCAGAGCCCAAGACCTTGGGGAGTGTTCTTGGGGTCCTGGGGCTGGGTGGGGAAGTTTGGCAACGAATAGAAGCTTCTGGGGAAGCTAAATAAGGACGCTCCAGCATGCCTGCTCTCTGCCCAGTGTCTATTCTGGTGAGTATTAAGATCAAACTGGCCTTTGATATACTTGAAAAGCAGGAAAGGGAAGAAAACCAATGGGTTATTCTTTCCTTCCCTGTAAAGGCTGAATGTACTGATGATTTTTCGTTAGCCAGTTAGGAGCTAATGCACCCGCAATGACTGACTCCTTTGGAATCCTCTTATTTTATAATAATGAATTCATGACTCATTATTATTCTTTAAAAAAAAAAAAAGTTCCAGGAAGAACAAACAAACCCGCCTGATTTCCTCGCTGTCCCCCCCCCTTCACTTGATTGTCAGTCACATGTCCTTATGATGTTTGAATTAATTTCAGTAATTTTAAGAACCTCTGAGTCAAATCCATTGATACACATTTTTTAGGCACCTACTGTGCGCCAAGTGCAAAAGGTAGTCACATTATCTTGGGAATGCTGGAGCCGTGCGCACACAGTATGGAGGCTCACGAGTGACTTCCATAGGCCAGCCACCGCACAGCCCACGGAGACTCGCTTGGAACGAGCTATTTCAGGGTCCTGTTGCAGATTTTACAGCTCGTCCATACTGAAAGGCAAGAGTGTCTGGGAAAGGTGACGGACTTTCCTAACACACAAGGCACATCCTTTCCTTCTTCAGAACAAGAGGGCTGCGGCTGAGCCCCTCGAGGAGCATTCGCAAAGGCTGTGCAACCACGGACGTGGAAAATCGAGACACGACTTGCTCAGTGAGAGCAGAGCTGGAGAAGCAGCACGTGGAGGGGGAGACGGGAGAAGCTGAGGAAGGAAGAGGAGCTAGGAAATTCACAGCAGAGGGAATTGACAGTCTGAACACACAGAGAGATTTCGGCTGTGCCTCACAGAAAGGAAAGGGGCGGGAGAGGGAGCGGAAAAGCAGGGTGCAGACCACATCGTAGCCCGGCCTTCTCCTCCGTGGGCCCGGAGATCCTCAGGGGGGAGACAGACGTGCAGCTGGAACCGGGGGAGGGACAGGGGAGAACACACACGAGGAGTGAGTTTCTGGCTGCCCCGGGAGACAGTGATTCCTTCTGGTGACAACAGAGGTTAATGTCGTAGGCAGCCAGCCACCGTGCACAGCCCACAGATCCTCGCTTGGAACAAGCTATTTTAGTGTCCTGTTGCAGATTTTTACCGAAACGCCCAATTCATCTCTCTATCTCAAGGCTCCTTAACTCAGGTTTTGTGAAAAGTTCAAGAACTTCCATCACTCTCTACCTACCTGTATCCACGCGCAGACCGTCCCCTAACCTCCCGACCTCCCTAAGGAAACCAGCCTGTGAGGGGTTCAAGTTCAGACCCGAAGACACTGCTGTTATTGACTCTGCGAACGGAACACCTAAAGGTAGTTTCCTCTGGATTCCTGTCCCCCTCCTGCTGTGTCCACCCCTAACAGGTGGTCCTGTCCCTTCTCATTATTCAGCAGCCTGATTCAGTTCCCAAGCAGCAAGAGAGGCAAGGAAATATTTTCTCATTCTTGTTTTTCATCAAGAGGTGAAAGAAAAAAAAAAATCATCTCAAGAGCAAACGCCCCAGTGAAAGCCAGAGAGCAGGAGAGAGCAGAAGCAGACGGGGTTGCGTTCTGTCTGGAGTCGTTTAGCAGCCTCCGGGGGAGAAGATTTGAAATCTGTTCACAACTTCTTGGGTGCGGGCAGGAGGCTGATAAAGAGGTGATGGGGGACCTTATCTGAAAGTCCAGTTTCTCGAAAAAACCGGAGGTTGGGGGAGACGGAAGCACGGAGAATGGGCTTTCTGTAAGGACGACCCTATTGTGAATGCTCAGAAAAGCAAGCCCCACGCAGCCGTCTGAGCCGGCCCTCGGAAGTAAGCATGCCTGCGATCTGTGGAAACCAGCGCAGCCTTTGAAAATAAGTGGCTGGACATCTTCAAACTACTTCTCAAGCGACCCAGGCCCGACTTCCTGGGGGGCCCGGGCCTGCAGAGCCCGTGTGGACAGACAGAGGCTTGGGGAACGAAAGGCCAGGTTGAACGGGGGCCCTGCACACTCACCCGTCCTGCCTGGGCCTTAGCTACAAGTGAACACGGAACCTGGCCCAGCCATCCCCTCGCTGCCCGCAGGCCCCAGCCCGGGGAGAGAGGCCAAACCCACAGCTCCGTGTGCATCACACAACCCTTGATGGGGGGGGTGGGGAGGGTTGCAGGCCTGAGCCTTTTAGGGACGAATCAGGGAGAGAGACGGTGCGTGGCTTGGAGAGAAAGTTAAAGGGGCTGGTCGGGCAGCACGTTTGGGGATGTAGACAGCAAACAGATGGAATTCCAGTGACAATATTTAAGCCTTTTAAGGCACAACTGATCCGAAGTTCTCCCCGGTCCTCTTGCCTTCTGGGCAGGAGTAATTGTTTAAAAGATCACAGGGATAAGAAAACGCACACAGAAACAGAACCCTCACAAGGCAAGCATATGTATAGCAAGTCACCAGGTTCTGTGGATTGTTCTCCGGAAAGAACGTTCTGCCTTTCCTCTAACCCTTGGCCGAATGTCTCCATCCATCTAACTTAAATCCAAGGGAAGCAAAATCGCCGCTGTGATCATTTCCCTCCAGCAGCCCTCGTTCGCTTTGCTTCCCTTCTCCTTCGGAATAAAAGTCTGCCATAAATGTTTAATTAAATGGAAGTCTTTTCGCGGTTAATGGCTAGCTGCATGAAAGGCTCTTCATTTTTTTTTTTTTTTTTTTTTTTTTTTAGAAAGGAGGGGTGTGTTTAAAACAGTCTCTATTAATTTCCCGATATTGATTCTCTGGCTGAGGAAGAGCATATAGTATTCAGCACAGAGCTGCTATGCAGACGATGTTCAAAGCAGCAGTTTGGATTGAGAAAGGGCACCAAATGCAGTATGCGTCAAATAGACCATCGCTCATTGAAGTCACTTAGCTATTCAAAACATGTCCAGCCATCACTCAACCGCTTGCACCAAGAATGTTGGGGTAGGGGGTGGGGGGGAAGGCACAGAGCTGATGCTCTTTCCCAGACACGACCATTTCCCCAAGAGCGGCTTTTGCTCAGTTTGGGTTAGACCCGGGGGTCACATCAGTTTCTGCCACTCCTGTCCATTTCGCTCTTTTTTTCCCCCCATCTCCTGGCCTCTACTCCCTGCATCACCATCCCATGTTGAGCTTAACAAACAACCCTGCAGTCTCTGCTTCCCGACGCTGCCTCCAACAGCCTCCGGTATTGGTTCAGATCAGAAGCCAAGCACATAAGCCTTCTCTCCACACAGAAACATGTATCTCGCTGTGCATGTCTCTCTATGGGTGGCTGTAACCATTCAAATGCAGTCCCTCCCATTAAAGTCTGTGGCTAAATGCAGGTCGTATGACCTGCAGGAGTTTTTTTTTTTTTTCAGTGCTTATTAGTGTGTCTCAGAAGCACATGCCTTCATCCGCACCCCGATCACCCAGGCTTTACGCTGTAGGGACCCCTCCCCCCACAGCACATGCACCGGCACACATGTCCCAATGACCCTGCAAGATCAAGGCAAACAGCCGATAACCCCTGTCCCACTGCTCTCTTGTCTGCACACCCCCCACAACCTGCCTATGCCCTCACCTCCCTCCCTGGCCTCCCTGCACAATGTCTGATTCTCCAACTGGCTGCAATGCTGACTCTACGCGCTTCTGGATAACAGACATGTCACTCTGCGTGAAAGTGAATTGGTTCTCAGCTTAACCTGCAAGTGAATCACTGTTTATTAGAACTTGGGATTGTTTCTTGTGAGAGACGTATGCATTTTTTTTAGACTTTGTAAACGTTAAAACACACATACACACCACAGCCAGTTGCCTTCAACAATATGTGTGGCTCGTAGACATTACGAAATGCTCTTGAACTCAGCTCGAGATTCTGGAATAATTAGGATTTACCAAGTGAGGATTCTTAGAAACAATTTTTTTTTAAAAGGAGATTTTCAGATGATGATGTGTCTGGGACTTTGGGGGAGTAAGGGGAGGAGGAGAGGGAAAGGAAGAACATTTTTGAATTCCTCTTATGAAAAGAGGCACAGTGTGAGAGAAACAATTATCCCCCCCCCCACCCAATAGATGGCAAGACTACATCAAATGGCAAATCCTAATGACTCCGAACTAAGGCAGAACACATTTGACTTTTAAAGACAAATCTCTTGTTGTTTTCATCACAGCACAGAGGATTACAATGAAGAGGTCTGGGGAAAGGGAGGTGGTGGAGGCTTGAGAGTTGAGAATGGTTTTTGCTTATTGATTTCCTTTCCTCTGAAAACTACCCCAAAGCAACCTCGATCCGTGGTGGAAGGAGTGAAGTAAGAAAATGGTGGAATGTGAGGGGGACTTCTCCGGAGGAGGAGGGTGGGGAGGGGGAGCGGGGAGGGGAAGGGAGGGGTGGGGTGGCGAGGGGGAGGAGATGGGAAAATCAAATACCTTCTAGGCAGCAAGTTCTCCATAATCCAGAATGGGTCATAACTTCCTCGTTCTTTTTGCTGGTCTCATTCTCACTGACACTTTTGCTCTTGCAAACCCCTCTGGAGTAGAGCCAATAGTCGGTTCCCACAGCTATGGTCATCAGACTGAAGGCAGCGAAAGCACCAACGGTGGTTAAAAGCATTTGAACACCTCGATCAAACAGCCCCATAATTCTTCATTATATAAACACCCAACCGACTTCTGGTTCTCGGGAGAGTGTGTGTGTGAGGGTGCAAGTACTAAAGCAAAAAAATAATAAAATAAAATAAAAATAATTCCACTACTAATATAATGGATATCTGTTGTGAATAGAGATTATGGAAGAGGTATAAAAAAAGGGGAGGTAAGAAAGCTCACGGAAAAGAGTATAAATTATAAAGATCCCACGGGAAGAGAGGCTTGCCTTTTGAGATCAGAAACTGTTCCAGTTGCAGTGATTGTTTTTTTTTTTAAAAAAAGGAAAAAATAAAAAAATAAAAAGACACCCCCCACCCCCCCCAAGTGAAATATGCCTTAAGCTCTTTTTCTAAAATTCCGGTCTCCAGTTTCCATATGTGATAGCTAATTTGGAGATGGCTTCCACAGTGAACCAGGGAACAGCCGCATTCTCAACACCATCTCTCATGGTCGGGACCTGGACAGTTAGAGATTGTAAGAGCCGAGATGCAACCTTCCGTCTCTGCGGCCTGCGCCATGAAAATCCTTGGCTTCGCCAGTTCTCTTCCTTGGGGGGGCAGGGGGGGGGTGTCTCGGCGCTTTCGTTTCAGAGCAGACTTCCCAGTATTCTGTGAGCCCTTGATCTCAGCTGAACAGGTGCGGGGGTCTCGCCTTCCATGGTTTTGCCCCGGCAGCGGCAGTGGCAGCGGCGGCGGCGGCGGCAGCAGCAGGGCGGGCAGGCGGCAGGCGCAGCGGCGGCAGGACGCGAGCAGCGGCGGTTATTGTTGTGGGTGGCGGGGTAGTGTCGGCGAAGTGGGGGAGGGAAGGGGTTTCTCCCGGAGAATCGAGGCGGGTTTCCCTCCCCCTCTCGGCAAAGCTCCTGGAAACGAGGGAGCCGGCGTCTTGCTGCAGGATGGGCCGCCCGCCTGCCGGGGGGCCCCCCCCCCCCACCAACTCCCTGCCCGCCGGCCCGGCGGAGGCGCTCCCACCTACTGCATTACCGGGTGGTGCTGAACCGGACAGCTCCCTGCGCCTCCCGCTCCTCCGCGCGCGCCCGGGCAGGCAGGGCGGCCAGCCAGGAGGGGGGCGCGGGCCAGAGTCCTCCCGCCCCTCCCGGCGGCGGCCGCGGGCATCGAGGCCAGGGGGGAGCGCCCTTGCCTCTTTTTACTCCTCGCCCCAAACCCTAAAATGAGCGCTCTCCTGGGCTCCCGGAGCTCAGAGGAAGGCGTAGCTAGAGATAGCTCGCTCCCCCCTTTCCCTCTGCCCGCCCCCCCCACCCCTGCTCACCACCACACTCCCTCTCCCCCTCCCTCTCTCCCTCCCCCTTGGTGTTTCTTCCAGCTCAGCCTCTTTCTCATTCCATCTCTACGTGCCCAGAGCTTCAAATACAACCCTCCCATCACAATCAGATGGGCACCAAACTTCAGCCAGCCGTTCTCTGCCTGGAAGCGGTGAAAATAGAACCTGGATGGGTAATTACAACCAAGGTCTTGCTGTGTGTGTGTGTGTGTGTGTGTTTTGTTTTTTTAAAAAATAATCAGTTTCACTTTGCTGCTTGGGAGTTTATTTTATTTTATTGTCACATTCGCCGCGTCTCCTTTTGGTTGTTCCTCTCTTGTCTCTTTGTCTCTTATTGGCGAAGTGGGGGTGTGTGTGCAGTGCACTGTGTGTGTGTGTGTGTCTGTAGTTTTCCGTGAAATTCGAAATCTTGCTCCTCCAAGCAGACATTTTGGAAAGATTATTCATGGAAAAGGGTGCGGAAGGGTGACTGGTGGTTGGGGCTTGGGCAAGGATTTTCATCTTAAAGATAAACATGTTTATAGGGTAAGTGGGTGAAATGTGAATCCTCCTTAAGTTTCCCATGCCATTCATAAACTGGATGGGAAGAGATAAAAATCTCCCTGCTGGGAACACTGAAACACATCCTAACACATCTCCTCCTCTGCAGAATCCTTATCCTGGGTTAATCACAGCATCACCTCTTGTATATGTACAACTTTTCCTTAATGTAAACCCTGGAAAATGCAGCACCTCAGATTCCTGCTGCTACTGATTCCTTTCTTTCTCTGATCAGCTTCATAGTTAAGTGAGGGAGGACACGTGAGGCATGATGGAAAGTGCACTGTCTTTATTTTTTTTGGGGGGGGATAGGGGGGTAGGGAGGAGCTTAGAGAGAGCTGTGAGTCTGATGGGTCAGTTGAGGGTTAGAGATGTTGTAATTTCATAACTCAATTATTTCATACTTTCTGGTCTCTCTATTTTTACTTTACTTAACAATTGCTCAGAGACCTGATTATTTTCAAAGAGTATGTAATACATGACTGAATTAAAATGAGACTTTCTTTGGTGTTGCCCAACTTTCCCCCCTTACCTCAGAGATGATCTGCAGGCATGTCCAATGCATTCTTGTGTGTATGTGTGTGTGTGTGTGTGTGTGTGTGTGTGTAGAAGAACTACCTGTTTCTCCACCTGTATGATATACTTCTTTCTCTCCTCTCTGCTCTCTTCTATCGCCCTATGAGGGGGGACTGCTGTGCTTCCGGGTTCTGGTGTCTGCAGAACAGAATGAAGATTTCACACCCCTGCTAAGGTACCTGTAGGCTCTAGAAAGAGCTACACTGGCAGACTGAAGATTTCTCCAGCTTGGCTTCTTGTCCTGTGAGGTTTGTGGATCTCACTCAGCAGGGGACCTAGCACATTCAGCCAGTGGATCCGGTGGGTGGTTTTCTTGGCTCCCATTTTTGAGAAAAAAAGGGAAGGGCAAGCAGGAAGGTCTCTTAGAGAGACTAGGCCTTTTAGGGGCAGTGGAGAGAGGCTTGCGTCTAGCCACACAAGCCTGAGAAGCTTGCCCTCACTCTGTCACCTTGGTTGCCTTTGACCTGTCCTAGAAGTCCCTTCAGACTGGAGACAGAGACCTCCTTCTCATCCCCTCCCCTGCTTTCACACCAACCCCTGCATCTTTTGCTCAAATGAAACCAGTAACAGAGGCTCCGAGCTTCTGATTGCTCACAGAAGCAGCTAACATCTTAGCCACTGACAGCGGCCACGGCTTTAGCAGCATTTGGTTAATCTTCTGGCTAGATAATCATTGAGAAAAGGAAAGGGGATGGGGGAGGAAGGTAAGAGCTTTCAGGCTGCAAGTATGGAAAGAAAGAGACTTCTGGAGACGGAATAGGCCTGATGGCACAGCTCGACTCAGCTACTTGGTAACTGCATAACTCCAAACAAATCCACTTCCCAGAGCCTCAGTTTCACAATATGTTCAGTGGGCACATTAACACCCGCCCTTTTTTTCTGATGTTATTCACAGCTACCCTCTGCTCTTCACTGTTGCTACCGGCTACCACCTCAGGCCTCTACCATCACATTCGTAGCACTTTAGTGTATATGTGTCATCTCTCCTACTGACTCTTGAGCCCTTTGCAGTCAAAAGCTGTGTCTTACTCACCATTACACCTTTGGGACCTAGTCCAGAGCTTGACACATAGTAGAGGCTTAATGCATGATGACTGAGTGATCCTAGTGAGGTTAAATAGTATGAGACAGACGAAGTTCCTGGTACACAGTAGGCACTCAACAAATGTGGGCTTCCTCTCCTTTCTTCTCCTCCCATTCCCATCCAGTTGGTCTCCAGCTTCTTTTTCCATCTAACTCATGTACCACCCTCTGCCCCTCCCTAACCCAGCTCTACCCCGTAGGTTCCTCCTGCAGACCAGGCAAGGCCACCTGGGAAGAGCTGGCTTGGTGCAAGTCCCCTTAGATGGGTCTGGATCCACCAGGCACACACACTTAGCAGCTGCTGAATGGATGCTCTTCGGGGAGCAGCTTTGTGTGCCCACGGTTGGTTACTTGGGAAGGGCTTAGAGGAAATTAGCTGAAATGCCACAGGCCTATTTTGAGCGCCTTCTTTGATGGAGTGGAAATAACATGGGATTTGGAAGCAGCAGACCTGGCCTTGAAGCACAAGGCTGACATTTCTTCACTGTTTGACCTTGTGCAGTCACTTAACTTCTCTGAAAAAAACCTCTCTTCGTCTGTTGAGGAGAACCACAGGCAAGAGCCTTACTGTGTGGTTGTTGGTCTTACATGTTAAAAGCAATGACAATAGCTCATGTGCCGGGTGCTGATCTAAGCTGAATTTCATCATCATTCCCATTTTACAGATGAGGAAACTGAGTCACATAATGGTGTTTTGTTTTTTTTAAAGTATTTAGCCTAAGCTTGTCCAGTTAGTGACAGAGTTGGGAGTCCAGCCCCGCTGCCCAGCTTAAGAGCCTATGTCCTTACCACTGTGCTGTGACCCAAGCTATGAATTTTCTGCATCAGGGTATTACACCAAGTCTATTTCCTACCCATCCAGAGATCTGACGAGCATTTAGGGAGTAACTTCTAGGTGCCAGGCATTTTCACACAGCTTCTCACACTTAACTTTCCAAGAACCCTGCCAATGCATATTGCTGTCTTATCCTATAAGTGAATAAACAGAGGCTCAGAGAGGTCTTGTGTCAAGCCTCAAGGTCATCTATGAAGGTATGTGACATAGCAGAGATCTGAACATTTGGCACTGCTTCAAGTTCTACTCACTCCAAGTCCCATTTATTCGTTCAACAAATTAAGCAACTACTATGTGTCAGGCACCATGCAGATTCCTGGAGAGGTGGAGCAGGACGGACCTGGTTCCCACCTCCATGGACCTGAAAACAAGCAGGAGAAACCGACAGAAAGGAAGAGCCACAGTGGGGTGAGGCATGCTATGGGGCCACGGAGCAGGGAAACCAAGCCCCACCTCAGGGGTGAGGCACAGCTGAGGACAAAACACGGAAGCTGAGATGTAGGAATGAAAAAGAGTAAGCGAGGCCAATATAGGATGCGCGGAGGGCAGCTGAGAAGCATGAGGGGCGCCGAGAAGAGGAAGAACATTCCAGAAGGAGGGAACAGCCTGTGCAGAGATTCAGAAGTGTGCACACATGGGAAAGACAATGGGACAGTCGTAGGGGAAACGCTAAGTATGGCTGATAGAAGGATAATGATGGGAAATATTTTAGGCTCAGAGCTGGAGGCCATGAAAATGAGGCTGAAGCGTAAGAAACAACGTGGAGGAGGCAGGTAGAACACGGAATGTGAAGAGCAGGCTTGGCGGCAGGGAAACAGGAAGGCAGCTATTGCTGGACAAGCAAGGGACAGTGGTGGCCGGGACCAGCTTGTGACCCTGGGGGTGGAAAGAAGTGGAGGTATTTGGGGATCCTGGGGGGAAATAAATGAATATTGATGTCCATTACTGAGGTGGGCCACTCTGAGGGAGGAGCAGGTAGAAGTGTGTTGGAGGTTCAGGGAGTGGGGAATTGAGAATCCTGTTTGGGTCATATACAGAGTTTTGCTATCTTCTACTGCCTCTTCCCTCCAGCTTCCATTCAGTCTCCTCTCAGCATGTTAATTAATAAACTAGACTGGTAGATAATCACTCAATTACACTGTAGCCTCACTAGGATGTAAGCCGCATGAAGGCAGGGGTTTGGTCTGCTTTCTTCACATCTTTTCCACAGCACTTAGAACCATGCCGAGCACATAGTAGGTGCTCTATAAAAAGGAATGACTTTATTTATGTAAAAACCCAAATGCGTGTCTGCTGCAAGCCAGGCACCGTGCCGAGGAGTTAGGGGTGCATCTGAAATTAAAATACCAACATCAGGGAGATCAGCAAGCAGCCAGCCAATCCAGGGCACCGAGACGCGGCCTCGGGGAGACCCGGGGTACCTGACATTCCAGCTGTATCCCCCATAGCCCCCACCCCCATCTTGTGGCACTTCTCTCCATGTGTTTGGATTTGCTGTTCAATGTCAGGCACATAGTACGTCCACAAACAAATACCTGATGAATGAATGAAATGAAATGAAGACATGTGCTGTGGGAGTCCAGCCCGGGGAGTATTGATTTCTGTCTCGGAGTGTCTTTGCTTCGGTGACAAGCTCACCCTCAAAGGCCAGGAGAAAAGGTTACAATTGGTCAAGGAAGAGAGGGGGTCATTGCAGGCAAAGGAGCAGCACACGCGAGAGCCGAGAGATCTCAATCAGTAGGAGGGACCTCGGGGAGGTTGGTGTGATTGACGGGGACAGACAGGAAGGCTGAGGCTAACTCCAGGGGGACCGCTGTGCCTGGGACGATGGGCCATGCGTTGGCATCACTGTCCCGGCGGCCCTTCCCGAGGCAGGAGCAAGGAGTGGGAAGAGAGCAGGCTCTGTGGAGCCAGAGGGGCCTGGGTTTGAACCCCAGCTCTGCTGCTTCCTCTCCCTGGGACCTCGGGCTGTGATTTAACCTCTGAGCCTCAGCTTCCTCAGGGGTCATAGGTGCCTCGCTTGTTCCTACCTCAAGTCCTTTGTACTTTCTGTTCCCTCTGTGGGGGTGCTTTTCTCCCTTAATGCTGACCCGCAGCCCAGCATTGAGGTCTTAGCTGGAAGATGGCCTCCAGTCATATGGTTATACAACTTAAACTGTCACTCTCTCGGACGTTAGACTGTTTTGTTTAAATCATAGTGCTTGACACCCTCTTGTTCAGTATCTGAACTCTCTCCCCACCCGGCCGCCTCCCCCGGGGGTGTCAGATCCATTGGTCTTCTTCGCTGCAGTGTCTCCGATGCCTACAAAGCGCCTGGCATGCTGTAGGTGCTCAGGGGATGGTTTCTGAGTGAATGAATAAGGTTATGGTTGTGGGGGTCCAGCGGAGGGAAACCAGATATAAGGATTTGGAAACTAGTGTGAGCAGGTCTCTCCACCTACTGATGGGTGGGGAAGGGGAGGTGGCCCCGAGAGCGGTGGGAGGGCTGGTAGCCCGCAGGGAGAGAGATTGCACCCGAGTCAGATGTGGGAAGGCCCGTGCTGGCCTAGTTTCCATGCTGCTTCTCCTGGGCCTGCGCTGCTCTCTGGACCCCACACCCGCCCTCCGTGGATGACCAGAGGCTTCCAGCCCGCGTGGCTGTTCAGCTCCACGCTGGAGCATCCCCTGCAGAGAGATCCCTGGGGCTGGGAGAAATGGCAGGTTTCGCTCCTTGCCGGGAGCTGCTGAGGAAGCCTCAGGGAGCCCCAGCGTCTGCTGCCGGAGGGGGCTGGGAGAGGGGGTGTGGTTGGTTCTGAGCCTGGGGAGAGCTGGGAACTAAACCTCCACGTGGCAGTGTCCATGACAAGAATTCCCACAGAGAAGTCCTTTCTCACCCAGGACTTCTGCCCCGACTTCAAGCTCCGAAACATTAACCATGTAACCTCCCCCCATCCCCGGGCGGGGATGGGATTCCACTGAGCCACGGATGGCCAAGACAATTACAATATAAAATTATTAAGAATGAAGTTACAGAGTAAAAAAGGTAAAGAGGCCACACAAAGGTACAGAGGAGAAGCAAGAGAGAGAATGTTAGAGGGCAGAAGGGCAGGAAGAAAAGGCGATTTCCAGCGACTCTTCCGGGAGAAGGGATCCAGTGGATGGAGGAAGTGAGATGAAGGCAGCGTGCATGACCGAGCACGTTTGGGCCAGGACAGAACCTGGGTCCTGAATGGCCTACATGACCAGGCTCCGCTACCTCACAGCCCCTCCTCCTCCAGACAAACCAGACCCCTGTTCTCCTCCTAGATCCCATGGCCCCGTGCCTGCCTCAGGGCCTCTGCCTCACAGTTCCCGTGTCTGGCTTCCTTTTCAATCTTGCGTTCCCACAGCTGTCTACGCTGCAGGGCCCAACTGACCCAGCATAAAAGAGCCCACCCATCCCTCCTCCATCATCACACATTCTTTACCTGCTCAATGTTACCCCCTGAACTCTTACCAGCGCCTCTCACCTCACAGATGTGCTTACTTTATGATGTATAGTGTAAGGGGAGGGGCCTGGTCATGTTACCGTTATATTCTCTGTCTGGCACATAGTAGGTACTCACAGGTATCTCTAGACCGCACAAGAAACCCCTGTGGCAGCAGGGAGGGAAACAGAAGCCGAAGTGGGCGCGAGGAGAAAGGAAATGGCCGGAATATCCCAGGGAGGGGAGTGGAGTCGGGGGGCTGGGGGTCGGTTGGTCTGGAACTCTGGCCCAGGAAGCCATCCATGTCTTCTAGAGAGATGCTGGGGGCTTCTGAGAGGAATGGGGGTGGGGGACTTCCAAGGTTCTGGGGGAAAGGGGAACCTGGAGAGGTGACAAGTAGGAAAGAAGAGGGGGGACACTCCTCTCCATGTGGATTTCAGGCGGATCAAGAAGGAGGATTGCTGAGGGGCCCGTGCAAAGTCCTGCCAGCACATAATCGGCGTGGGGCAGCACTGCTGGTCAGCTGCCTCCTCCCTCCTGCCTGGCTCAGCGGCAGGAGGAACGAGCATCCCAGACAGGGGAACCGTGAGGCAAAGGTTCTGAGGCAGGAATGATGCCGTGGGATCTGGGAAAAGGAGCCCACATCCCGCACCCTCAGCTTGGGGCTCCAGCCTGGGACGGCCCCCGCTGCTAAGGGGCTTGTATGATCTCTGGAGGCCAGACTGCCTGGGGCAGTGGAAGAACTCGGAGCTTGGAGTCAGAAAACTAGCGTAAGAGTCCCAAGGACCTTGGGAATGGTGCTTCCCTCTCTGAGCCCTCATTTCTTCATCTGGGAAATGGGACCCATGGTGACGATCCCCTCAGATTAATGTATACCAGCGCCTGGGGCTGGGTGGTCCAGACAGAGTGCTCAGGAACCGTGTGAGGTGGCGGCATCTCTAACCCATTTATGAGACCTGGCCCGGCTCCTCCAATCTCCTCCCTCCTTTCACCTCCCCCAGCTCCCTACCCCTGCCTCCCCTCCTCCCCCCCGCACCTCCACATACACCTTGCCTGCCAGGCACACTCCCCTTCTTCCTCTGGCCTCGCTGTGCTCTCCGCTCTCCCATACCTCCCTTTGTCTTCCTGGACAGATCCACGTGGAGTTGGTCTGCAAAAGGGCATCGCTGAGATAATGCCACCCACGCCAGCTGTTTTTTAGTATTTCTTTCTCTTTGGCTCGACTCCCTTCTCCCTATGCATATCATCCCCCTTCATCCATGTTAACAACCCGTGCGTTTCTGCATGTCTGTACGATCATAAGCAAAATAGCCATGCAGCCAAAACCGGTTTGGCTCAGTGGATGGAGCATCAGCCTTTGGACTGAAAGGTCCCAGGTTCGATTCCGGTCAAGGGCATGTACCTTGGTTGTGGGCACATCCCCAGTAGGGGGCGTGCAGGAGGCGGCTGATCAATGTCTCTCTCTCATCGATGTTTCTAACTCTCTATCCCTCTCCCTTCCTCTCTGTAAAAAAAATCAATAAAATGTATTAAAAAAAATAGCCATGCAGACAACACACACACATGAACACGCTCCTGCACCTGTCTGGGCACACACTCACGAGTGGAGGTCCGTCACCGTTTCCCAGAACGGGATTATATGAGGCACCCTTTCTGCATCTTGCTTTGTCATGCAAACGACAACTCGAGTGGGATGCTCTCTGAGTCAGCGGCCATAGCTTTATTCGTTCTTCTAACGGCAGCATAATCTCTCATTGTGATAAGTACAATCAATTCTTCATCTGCTCTTCCATTGACAGGCATTGGTTTCCCGCCTCCCCTCCCTCCTGCTATAAACCGTGCTGCAATAAACATCTTTGTATATACATCCTTCTAACTGGAGCTTTTATTTCAATAGAAGGATCCCCAGGAGTGGAATTGCTCAATCGAAGGTTCTATGTATTTTTTTATTTCAGTCGATGTTGCCAGATTGCTTTCCCAAAATGCTGCGATACATCACATTTTCTCCCAACAATTCACGAACCTATGATTTCTTCGCATCCACGCCAGCAATAGGTGTTAGATTATTTTTATTTTTATGACTTCCCAGTCTGATGGGGAGGAAATGAAATCTCACAGTTACTTTAATTTCAAGTTCTGGTAAGCCGGAGTTTGCGCATCTCTCTGTATGTTTGTTGGCCATTTGGATTTGCATCGTGTCTTCGCCTGGTCTTATCCTTCGCCTAACTCTAACCCTCCTCTTCATTTCTTAGCACTTTAGTAATTAACCTTTTATTTCATGTCTCTTTTGCAAATAGTTTTGTACTCAACTTTCTTCTTGTTTTTTTTTTAAGTAAATATGTTTTTATTGATATCAGAGAGAGGAAGGGAGAGGGAGAAAGGGATAGAAACATCCATGATGAGAGAGAATCATTGATCTGTTGGCTCCTGCATGCCCCCTACTGGGAATCAAACCCCAAACCTGGGCATATCCCCTCTCTAGGAATTGAACCCTGACCTCTTGGTTCATGCATTGATGCTCAACCACTGAGCCACACTGGCCAGGCTATCTTGTTTCTGTATTGACTTTATGAATGATATCTTTGGCCATAAAAGGTAATATTGTGGAGTTAATGAATTTTTTTTTCAAATAGGACTTGCTTGTTTTTCATGCCCTTGTTATTTATTTATTTAGTTAGTTATATTTTTTGCATTTTCTTCCAAGATATTTATTATCTTAATTTTTGGCTGTTAAATCCTTAATCTGTCTGAGGTTTATTTATGGATATGATATAAAAGGAAGTTTTAACTTTCTTACGAAAGATAGCTGGTTGTGCAAGTTTCATTAATTAAACAATTACTCTTTTTCCAACTGAATACCATTTCTGCCACATACTGGCTTCTCATGAAGACGCTGATGGGTTTCTGATCTCTCTGTTCTGCTCTATTGAGCTACGTATCGCTTCTTTACCAGCCCCATTTGGATTTGATTATTAGGGGCCTCAGTATGGTCTGATCGCTAATAAGCCAAGTTCTTCCCCGATATTTCTCTCTTTCACAGTGTCTGGTTATCGCTGTCTTCATTCTTCTACACAAAGTTTCAAATTATTTTATTCAGTGATGTCTTAGTCACCACAGGATCCAACACTCAATAAGGGAACAAAGGATATTTGTTGAATGTTGCTTTTCTTCTCCTTCCCCAGTGGATCCTACCTCTCCACTTCCAGGACTATCAAAGGTATCAAATACTAATATTCAAGCCAGAAGCAGGTGCCATAAAAATGTGTGTGGAGTACAAACCTAACTGACTAGAGAAAGGGTTGTGGAATTAGAGACCCTTGAGCTAAGACACCTGTTTATTGAAGCCCACTATATGCTGGACCTTATTCTCGGTCTAGGGACATAGTGGTAATGAAGGCCAAGACAGAAACTTGATTTGTAAGGTGCGAGGATGATATTGCGTTTATTATTTTTTGGTGTGATAATAATATTGTGATTATATTTAAAATAAAGAGCCCCACTTTTAGAGATATATACTAACTGATAAAATTATATGAAGTCTGGAGTTAGTTTCTAAATAAGCGAGGGTTGGGGAAATGGATGAAGTAAAACAAAATAAGATTGGCCATGAATTGATAATTATGGCAGCTCAGTGATAGTTTAATGGGGATTTATTAGACTAGTCTTTCTACTGTTGTCTATTTTTGAAATATTCCATAATAAAAATGTTTTAAAAATGCATATGGAGCTTATTATGTTTCAGGCATTGGTCTGTTTGCCTTACATCCATTAATTCATCAAATCCTCAGAAGAGCCCTGTCTTGGCTATAGCGAAATACCAGAGCCTGGGTGGTTTGAACAACAGGCATTTTTATTTCTGTTTCTTACAGTTCAGGAGGCGGGAAAGTTCAGATCTTGTTCCTGGTGAGGTCCCTCTTTCTGGCTTGCAGGTGGCCACCTTCTCTCTGAGTCGTCCCATGGGGGAGACAGAGACAAAGCAAGCGCTCTGGTCTCTTCCTGTATGGGAACTAATTCCATTGTGAGTGTTACTTCCAAAGGCCCCGCCTCCAGCTACAACCACACTGCGGGTCAGACTTCAACACTTGAAGTGTGTGTGTGGTGGGGGGAGGGAGGAGGGCATAATTCAGTCCATAGCAATCCCTATGAGGTGGCAATATCATTCCAGGTGAGGAAATTGAGGCCCCACAAGATTTGCTACTTTGCCCAGGATCTCAGCTAGTAAGTAGCAGGGCTGCCTGGTCCCAGGACCTTGCTCGCAAACACTATGTGCTACTTTTATATCTTCTACATCTACTATTTATGGCAATGAATCTATCAATGAATTTCTATAATAATAAAAGCGTAATATGCTAATTAGACCGGATGGCCGAATGACCTTCCAGACAAACTGCTGTAGTGGGGGCTGAGGCAGAGGTGGTAAGGGGTGATCAGGCAGGCAGGCAGAGTGGTTAGGGGCAATCAGGTAGGCAGGCAGAGGCAGTTAGGGGAGATCAGGCAGGCATGGGAATGGTTAGGGGTGATGAAGCAGGCAGGCAGAGTGGTTAGAGGCAATTAGGCAGGCAGGCAGGCAGGCAGGCAGGTGAGTGGTTATGGGCCATTGGTCCCAGATTGCAAGAGGGATGTCCGAGGGGTCTTGGATTGCAAGAGGATGCAACCTCCTGTGCACAAATTTCGTGCACTGGGCATCTAGTACATATATAATTTTATATAGCAGGAAGGACCATGAAAGATAAAACAAAAGTAAGACTGTGGAGCAGAGAGAGGAGACTGGTAGTGGGAAGGATGGGATTGATGGTGGGGTCCCCCTTCGGCAAAGGGTCCAGTGAAGGTCCCTCGGCGAAGCTGGGGGAGCTGAGACCTGAATGTAGGTGCAGAGGCTGCATGGAGATCTGGGACAGCTGTCGAAGCAGAGGGAATGACAAGAGTACTGATTCTGAGGTAAAAACAGGAAGGTTTGTGGGGCCAGACACAGCCGAGCAGGACACGGGCAGTAGAGCAAAGCAGTGGGACCAGCTCTTCCTGCAGGTGGTCAGGCATCAGTAGGTTCACAGAAAGGAACTAAGATAGTGCAGGAAGATCATAACGATTTATTGGATGTATTAGCTCAATGATCATTTAAATACATTTCCCCTACGTTTTGTAGTGTGAAATTCATTTATAACAGAGGAATAATTTAATTCTGAAGCCAAATGAACTGCTTTTTGTCTTCATGCAAAGTCACCCACTTTTGATTTTTTTTTTTGCATAACTTAATTCAATTTTTCTGCTCTTGTCACATTTTCTCCAGCTCCTCCACACTTTTTTTTTTCCTGGGTGGTTATAATGTTATTATCTTATTATTGGTCACTAACCAGGAGATAATTCACTTTTCCAATTGATCTATGCTGCTCATAAAATGCCAAATCAACTGGAAGGCCTAGAAGCCAGTGGTTAGTGAGTTCTGAAAGCCAATGTAGACAGAAAACTGTGTGCGATGGGCAGGGGTGGGCAGGGGTCCAGGAACTGATGACCTTCCACGTGTCAAGTTTCTCTGGGTTGACCACTCCCAACGTCATAGGAGCATCCACAGAGAAGATTCTCTTAGGGCGCAGGTGGTGGTAATGGCTTGTATCAGACCCTTGTTGTGTGTGCTTAATATTTTACACGGTCCATGCTAGTTCATATTTGCTCTAAGTCAGTCTCTGACAATGTCAAGTTCAATGGATTCTGTAGCTAAGATGTGCTCAAGCACAATACTTCCCTTGGGAAAAAAAAAAGGCTGGCAACACATGCACATTTGTAGTGTAGCCCGCACCTGAACCACACGGATTTGGGTAAAATGGGAATGTGGACATAGAGGTCACTAGGCCCTTCTGCCATTCTGGCTTGAACCTGGAGAATGTCAATCATAGATGAACAGGGTTGAGGCACAGATAGTTGCTTGGTTCACTTTAAGGTGGAATCACCCCTGACGTTGTGAGCTGGAAGAAAAAAGGGTGAAGGTGGAACACTGAATGGACTAAAAGGAGAAGCGATAAAATAACATTTTTTCTTAAGATAGGAGGAAGCCATGAAAAATGACAAATTTATTAATGAGAGTTCCTGGTTTCTCCTTTCAGACTGTCAGCTGATTTTTTTTTTAACATATTTTATTGATTTTTTTTACAGAGAGGAAAGGGAGTGGGATAGAGAGTTAGAAACATCGATGAGAGAGAGAGACATCGATCAGTCGCCTCCTGCACTCCCCCTACTGGGGATGTGCCTGCAACGAAGATACATGCCCTTGACCGGAATCGAACCCGGGACCCTTCAGTCCACAGGCCAATGCTCTATCCACTGAGCCAAACCGGTTTCAGCTGTCAGCTGATTCTTGATTAGTTTTTTTTTTTGGGGGGGGGAATTGGGGGCACAGCTTTGGGATATATAGAAGCGAGAAGAAAGAGAGGGAGGGAAATGGACAGGAAGCCTCAGTTTGGGGCACAGGAGGAATTTTTCAGGGCGCTGAAGGAAAGCGTGGTGCGGAAATTTCGGGGAGGATGAGAAAGGCAGTGGGAACGGAAAGGTAGACTTCAAGAAATACTCTTCAGATTATGTGTCCCTTTATGATGCTTGAAGAACATAATTAAGGAACTTGAGTAACCTTGAGACTTTGGGTGTTGGGTTGATTCTCTGTCTACTACACCTCCTATGGACTGGACCAGGTGGGCCATGGCTTTAACACGCTACAGAGGCCAGAAGGGGGTACTGGGGGAGGCTGCTCTGATAGCCTGGTAGATTGGCCAAAGATCGGATGAAAGGTTATGCCAAACCATACAGTTCAGACTTAAGAATTTGTCTTTTTGTTTTAGGTGTTAGGTAGAAAAAAAAAAAGCCAGAAGAAACAAAGAGCCATAGATAGAGGGTCAGGAGACCTATATATTTGCCATTGCTTCTCTAGATGGTCCCTTCCTGCATTCAATAGGTTATTGAACAAGCCATTCTATGTCCCAAGGCCTGAGCTAGGAGCTGGGCATTTATAGATAAACTGTTCATCCTTCTGGGTAATTCTGTGTGCTGATGACAGAACAGGAGCTTAGATACAGACAATGGAAGGAAGGGAATTTTAGGCAGAGGGAACGGCATGTACAAAGACTTGGAGGCTTAACATGTCAGCGAGTCTTTCAAAAGAAGAGAGCGGCGGAATGGGCCTCAGATCCAGAAATCACGTGGTTGGGGAAAAATGTGATGAATTTTTCTATTGTTGCCAGTAAGGCTGTTTCTCCTTTTTCACGATTATAGGTAATGCTGAGGTGAACAGCTTGGTACAGAAAATGGTTTCCAGGTTTTGCTGTAGGCCAGATTCCTAGAAAAGGAAATCAGAGCGACTGCTGAAAGGGGAGTAACCTGGTGGGCGGGGCCCTGGAACTTTGGCCAAGACACAGCCCCTCCGGGTTTCCGTTTCCTCGTCTCTCAGAACATCGACCCCAGGAATAAAAACAGCCTTTCTAGCTGTCACACCAGACCTCACATGGCATCCTCCAACAAGGCCTGGCTCAAGATTCTAGAGAGATCGGGACTCCTACTGATGCAGAACATTGCTCGTTTTTCATTTCATTTCATTTTTTAGTTAGCGAGTTCAGAAAGCCAGTGTAGACCGAAAGCTGTGTGCGACAGGCGGGGGACCAGGCACTGATGACCTCCTGTGAGTCGGATTTCTCTGGGTTGAACAGTCCCAACGTCAGAGAGCATCCACAAGGGGATCCCCACGCCACAGCTGTGTGACCTTGGCCAAGTCTCCCCACTCACCGGGCCTCAGTTTGCTCCTCTGTCACAGGGAGGAGCCACTGGGCTCTCCCTCAGAGCGACATCACTGCAGGGACAGAGTGAGCTAGAGCCGGTAGAGGGTCATCCCCGTCATCATTATCACCTCATCTAGTAACAACCCTTAAAATTGGGGACCCCAGGGACCCCAAGATGCCCCCTGGTGTCCTTGACCTGAAAGAGGGACATTGATGTTCCCGCAGGCCCCGTGGCTGTGCACACTCGGGCCTTCTCTGGCCACCATGAAAGCCACAGCCCGTGGCTCCCTGGCATGTGTGTGCAGAAGCACTGGTGGCTGGCATGGGCGCAGCGTCCCACAACTTACACCGCCCTTTATTCTGCGTGGTACGGAGCTACCCCTCACGTGCCCCCGAGCCTTACGGTTCATGCATCAGAAAGCGTCGGCTGCGGGTGAGAGAGGCTGACCTCAACTCACAGAGGAGGATGTGGAGGCTGAGCGAGCCATACTTGGGTCCTGGCCTCTGGGGTGAGCGGAGGGGGAGTGGTGGTGGTGGTGGTGAAGGGGTCCGCATAGGCTCTGTACCCCCTCCCGGGCCCCCTGGCTCTGCCTCCTGCTCTCTCTGCGTCCTGCAGAAGGTGGATTTCTCCTGAATGAGGCTTGGGAACGCTGCCATCGTTCAATGAGCTAATGGCGAAATTGGAAACGCAAGGGCTGGTGGCGGAGGGGGAGAAAAAGACAGGCTTTGATTCACGGGCGGGAGGCTCCGTGAACGGGGAGGACTCATCCTGCGGGAATCGTAAGCGGAGGGACCGCCTGAGTGGCACGTCCTTCATCCCTGGAGCAGAGTCCCTCCCGGAGAGAGAGGAAGGTCACGCCAGGGAGACCTCTGTGTTAGCAGGTTAGCAGCGGCAGCAGACGGGGGAGGGCAGGGGAGGGAGCGCCCCCAGAGCGTGGAGCACCGGTCTGGGCCCACATCCAGCCCTGCCCTGGGAGCAGCCCTGGTGAGCCTCCTCGGGAAGTGGGGGTGGTAGTACTTGTCATCACAGGGCTCCCCTGAGAAGGGTGTGCAAACAGCTGATAGGAGCTGGGCACAAGACAGGGGCTCACGAATAAAAGCCCCGGGGAGCTGATTTCTGGTGGCAAGTAGCTGACATCATAGAAATGTTTCTGGTGGGGACAGCTCACGTGTCTGGGGGTGACCATTCACGGGGGCTTTCCCGTACAGCCTCACGCCTGTTCTTCATATAGACCCCGCGAGCTGGGCGCTGTGGTCACAGTGCAGGCGAGGACCTGGGGATCAGAGAGGGGCAGTGATTCGTCCCACGTCACACAGCTAGTAGCTGGCAGGACTGGGCCTTCCGCTGGGATCTGCTGCTTCCAAATCCCTGCTCCGTCTTAATTTGGGAGGAAATGAAAACGGAGACTAGAGGAGGAGAAGCAGTATAGTGTGAGGGGAGTGTTTCTGTACAGTGATCGGTTCTAGAGGTTTCCTCGACCCTTCTAACTGCCGGATGTCTTTGCAAGCATGTTCTGTGACAGGAAGGCAACTGGGCTGCTGCGAGAAAGACTTCCATCACCAATTTTCTGGTTCACACATCCGTCTCCCAAATTAAGAGAGGCTTCCTCGGAGTACGAGGAGGAGGGGAAGAAAGCTTCCCAGCCTGAAATGGGGCGATAATAGTAATTAATGCAGCGGGTCTGGGTGAGCGGCCTCAGCTTGCAGGGAAAACGGGAGAAGGTGATGTTATGTTTTATTTTTTCTAATAACTGCTCCCACTGTGCTCTGTTGAGTCTCATCCTCCTTGCTGGGCAGCCGAAGAACACCGCAGGCCGGTTCCGCCGTTTTCCAGTCACTCTCAGTTATTAAAAAGAACAGCTTCATTTTGGTTATTAAGACGCAACCCTGTCCAGTTTAAAAATGCCAATCTCGAGTGAAACTTGGAGCATCTCTCTGGGGTTGCGTGTGTGCATGTGTGCGTTCCTGCCCATACACACGTGTGTTCGTGTGCATGTGCATGCATGAGCACATCCACATGTGCTGTGTGTGTGTGTGTGAATCCTCTCGGGTCCGGGAGAAAGGTGCCTCCTCGTGTGCCTGCCTCTGCAGAGCGGGCTCAGCCCAGCTGCCCCACCTGCAGGCACCCCGCCCCCTATGTCTGTTCCATACACAGCATCTGTGAGAGCAGGGGTAGGGTCAGGCTCTTTAGGGAGCAGGTGCTGATCAGAGGCGGCACAGGGTCCAACGCCCCCTCTTCCTCTCAGTTCTCGGGGGCGGCGGGGGGTCCACCTTGCATCTCTGACTGCGAGGGCCCTGGTCTTGGGAGTGGGCCATGGGATTGACCTCAGTCCTTGCTGCCTCCTTCATGTCCGCTCAAGCTTCAGAACCCACAGGTTCGAGTCACATCAAGCCCTGGGCACCCTCCTCTCGGCCCCCGGGGTCTCCTCTGTCCCTTTCTCCGTGCGCCCTGCCATCTTCACCTGCAAAACACACCATCACAGTTACTCCTCCCAGACTGTGGGTGAGGAAGCCGAGGCCGAGGGCTGTCACTGGGGAAACGTGGAAGGGGCTTGGGTTCCACGCGGTGTCCGTCCTTCCGCAGGGCAGTCGCTGGCTGCTCCTGATTCACGTCCAGGCAGACACAGAAGTACTGGAGTCTCCAGAGATAGCCATTTACAAAATAACACATGCACTCTTCTTGCCAATACAGGTTTGACCCGCTCCTGTAAAAGTAACCCTGGCTCCGTGATGCTAACGGGGACTTCACCCCTTCCCGGGGCAAAGTGTTCTCCTCACAAATGCCCTCTGTACATGGATGACCCTCCAGATTATGCCCCCAGTTCGAGCCCTAGGCGCCTGCACTCCAGACTCACACCCACACCAGCCTTCTCACCTCCACGTGGGCGTCGGGTAGGCACTTCCTACTCCGCACGTTTAGATCTTGGCCTCGCCCTCGCTGGTTTGGCTCAGTGGCTAGAGCATCGCCCAGTGGACTAACGGGTCCTGGATTCGGTTCCAGTCAAGGGCACCTACCTCAGTTACGGGCTTGATCCCTGGCCCTAGTCAGGGTGCATGCGGAAGGCAAACAATCCGTGTGTCTCTCTCACATCAGTGTTTCTCTTTCTCTCCCTCCCTCCCACTCTCTCTAAACATCAATGGGAAAATATTCTCGGGTGAAGATTACAATCTTATATAATAAAAGGGTAATATGCAAATGGACCGAACGGCAGAATGACTGGTCGCTATGATGAGCACTGACCACCAGGGGGCAGACGCCCCACGCCGGTGCTGCCCCCTGGTGGTCAGGGTGCTCCCAGAGCGCTGCTCAGCCAGAAGCCAGGCTGCCTCCCCTGCAGTGGGACATCCCCCAAGGGCTCCCGGACTGCGAAAGGGTGCAGGCTGGACTAAAGGTCCCCCGAGTTCCCGAATGTCGTGCACGGGGCCTTAGTAAGTAAATATAAGACCCTGGTCTCCTCCACGAGCCCTGCTTCTCTTATAGGGTCCTCCCCGTTTCGACCAGCAACTCCAGCCTTCGGATGCCCAGCCCCAACGCTCGCTCCAAAGTCCCCGTGGGCTCCTCTCTCCAACTCACACCCCCAGCGAATCCACCAGGAAATTCTAGATTCCGAATAGATCGTTTCTCCCTGCTTTCACCCTTGTTTGCACCACCATCCTCTCCTACTCGGAGGATCCTATCAACTTCTGATGGATCTCCTTCTCCATTCGTTTCCAGCAAAATGGCCGGGATGATCTTCTTAAGACATAAATCAGCCGAAACCGGTTTGGCTCAGTGGATAGAGCGTCGGCCTTCAGACTGAGGGGTCCTGGGTTTGATTCCGGTCAAAGGCATGTATCTTGGTTGCGGGCACATCCCCAGTAGGGGAAGTGCAGGAGATGGCTGATCGATGTCTCTCTCATTGATGTTTCTAACTCTATCCCTCTCCCTTCCTCTCTGAAAAATCAATAAAATATATTTTTTAAAAAAAAGAGAGAGATAAATCAGACCATGCCACCTCCCTACCTGAGCTGGGGTGACTCCCCACTTCAGTCCCATAAAAATCAAAGGTCTGAGGAGGTCTCTCCAGGCATGGCTTCATCTCTCCCAGTTCTCCTCTGACCTTCTGCTCGTCACCTTGCTGTTCCCTGGCACACCAGGCACACGTCTGCCTCAGGGCCTTTGCACTGGCTGCTCCCTCTTGACCGATGTACACACAGCTCATACCGTCACCTCCTCTAAGTTCTACTTCTTCCTCCCTGACCACAGTAAGATTGTATCACCCACACCCCGTACCCCAAACTCTAAGCCACTTTACCCTACTTTTCCTTTGCTTCTGACATCTTACAAAACTTACCTACAGAGCATTAGAATGGCCCTCTGTCGTCTGATTCCTGACACGAGCGTGTTGGCTCCTCGGGGGTGAAGTTCTTTCCTGTTTTGCTGACCCACAGGCCATAAGCTCTGGAATCCTGCCTCGCACACGGTGGACAAGATAAGTGAATCCCCAATAGGAAAACCTAATCCTCAACTTTCCCCCCGAAACTTGGGGCAGGAGAGCATCAGTACCCTCCACTGCACAAGGTATTATTAAAGTCTCCGGGTGATCCACGCTGCTGACTGCCCCCCTCCCCCTGCTCCCACTTCCAGGCTCATCTCATTCCATCCTGTTCTCACCTGGAGGCTCCACCGCTATCAAAGCCCTGGCAGGCTCCAGCTCAGTCATGCCTCAGGGCCTTTGCACGTGCTGTGCTTCCTTCTGCTAGTGGGCCCCTGGGTGTGTCCTTCAAAGCCCTAATTAGGTGTTGCCTCTCCCCTGAGGTCCTCCAGGATACGCTCACCCGCCTCAGTCCTGGAAGACTCCTTCCTTTCTTCCTTGGGGTGACTACTGTACTTGGGTGCGTCTCTCTGCCTGGGCCCCATGGTCTTCCTGGGGCTCCTCTCCATGTCCGTGGCACCATCAGACTGTGAGCTCCTTGAGGGTGGAGGCTGGGCCCTGGCACGGTGTCCCGAGCCGGCCTGGCGCCGGCACATGGCAGTTGTTCAGGCAGTGTTTGTTTGCTGCTGACGACAGAGCAAATCTGAAACAAGCCAGGAGAGAACAAAGACTGTTCTAAAGACCCTTCAAGGTCACCGCTGGCAGGGAACAAACAATGTCTTATTATTTGATCATTTATTTATACTCTATTTTCAAATAGGATTTGGGGCAGCCGGAGATGAAAGACACAGATACGGCAGAAACAAAGCCTGTGTCTTGGATGTCTCCCTCTCCTCCTACTACCGGCTCTGGCTTACTGGTGTATAAACACCCCCTCTGGTTTGTTGTCTTAATAAAAGCGGTGCGAACCCTCCCCCGCAGCCCCGAGTCCCTCTGCAGCTCGCACCTCTCCGCTGGGCCTTCAGGATCGCCTTCGCTCACGCCCCCACTCCTCACCCCACCACGGGCCTGCTCTCAGGACAGCCGCTGCCTCTGTGCCTCCAAATACAGTGGACACTCAGACCTCACTCACACCGACCCCTCTTCTCTTTCTGAACACGGCGCCAAGTCAGTGGCTGTGACTCCCCTACCCAGTCTGTCCACTTACTGTCCCCGCCACTGGGGGGCAGTCACACTGCCTCTCTGAGCATCCTTTTTTATGTCTATCTGGAGAGGAAGGTGCCACTCACCTGAATCCATCGTGATCCTGGTGAGGAAGTCCCTCTTGGACAGGGAATGAGGCTTCTCACACCTCGTTCTCACTTCTTGGACCC